>BQNB010112024.1:0-21526 GCA_026074375.1 Tanacetum coccineum
CCTCCTCCTAGGGAGGAGGAGAGCACTTGTACCCTTAGTACCCTAAACTACTCTTGAACCATGGTATTAGCTAGTTGTTTTCTCTAATACTTGCCTTATAAATTAGACCTCCTAGAAACTCTTAAACACTTTCCATTTCCTTAAGCAAGTAAACAAAACTCTCTCTAAAACTCCACTTAAGAACCCACGGCTGATTTAGAGTTTTTAGGGTATTCATAGTGTTGATTTTTCAAGTATACAAGGCTCATTAGTTATAATATCTAAGGTGTTGCAAGGTGGTTTGGAAGATTGGGTATTAGTTTGCAAGGGTTTGTAATCAAAAAGTAAAGTAGGGTTTCTTGATTAGGGTTTCTATTTTGGGTTTACTTAAACTCTAATCTTTCTATTCTCATACACATCTATAAGGTTTACTTAAACTCTAATCTTTCCATTTATTCATTTACTTATTTTTACATACATGTTATTATGTTAATCACCACCTAGGTTTGTTTTTATGATTTATGAAATACTGCAAGCATATGGGATTCGAATTTATTTATTTATATGTTAGAAATGATGTTAAAAATGTGATAGAACACAAGTAAAATACTTTATATAATTTTTGGCTAATTTATGAGTTTAGTTTATAAATTAATTCGTTGAAGATTTAATCTTAAAAGTTATGTATATAAATTATCATGAGGACTTCACTTGGACAATCATTATGGACACAATCTAGAAGACTCATAATATACAAGACATGTGGTATAAAGTATTGTAAAAGACTTGTACAAAATTAATCAAGTAATAGATTTATAAAAACTAATATATACACTTTATATAAAAAGTCCACTGTTTTAAACATTCTGTTAGAATTCGAATATGAGAAAATTATGGAAACATTTTATTAAAATGGTACATATTATAAGGATCGTAAGCATATAAAGAACTTAAAAAACCGAGCTATAACGAAGAAGTTACGACATTTACAAGATTACAATAAAAAGTGTTTTTATAAAAGTAACTTTATAAAAACTGCACCTATTTCGTACCTGATAAAATTATAAGGACATTCTTCTGTGATAGAACATACTATGAGCATTTCAAAACTATAAAGAACATGAGGAGCGGATCAATAACGAAGGAGATATAAATTTTACAAGTTTACGGTAATTAAATATATAAAAGTGTTTATATAAAAGTTATTTTATAAAAAATATTACTGTTACAGACCTGATAGAAATTTACAAATATTTTATAATGATAGTACATGTCATGAGGATTCCAAGCATATAAGAAACTCTAAGAACGGAATTAAAACGAATGAGATACGAGTTTTATAAGTTTTAAGTTTATAAAAGTAATTTTATAAAACTGTTTTGATTTACTGTGAACCTATAAAAGTTACTGTTCATCAGTAGCTAAAATATTATAAATATAATATTTTGATAAAATTTCTTAATATGAATCCATAGGTATAAATAACATGTAAAACGGAGTTAAAACGATAAAGATATCAGGTTTACAAAACCTTATGCACTATTTTTATACTTGTGCACTATTTTTATAAAAAACAATTAAACCAATTATATAATAACATTATATAATCAGTAAAAATACTAACTGATATATTATGATCAAATAATAAAATTAATAAATTGATTGGCAAAGAGATCATTTTATTTTACAAGTACAAATACATATACTTTTATTTAATAAAGTACATTTAAAAAATATTGTTTTTGGATTTTTAAATTCAAACAAAAGCTATTAGGTGGTGGTGTAACTATATAAGTTGTGATATTATATTTACATTAAATATACGATACTTATACAACCTATAATTAATTAGGTTGCATTCGGATTTCCCAAGACGATTTACTTATTTGATTTAGATAATCAAACCATTCACTTAAGGTAAGTTCATAGCCCCGCTTTTATACAATTACAATGATTTACAACTTTGGGGTAAGAAACATACATTGTTTTATAATTGGACGCAAGTACACTTTAAACAAAATTATGAGTTTGCCTAAGTAGCTATAACCTACTATGCCCATGGATCATGAACTGTTAATTACTGGATTGTAAGCGCGGATGTTATGAATAGATCTATTTGGGATTGACATCCCTGTTCGGGTGAGTAGCGCTTACTAGTTTCGGAGGTATTGAAACAACGAATGTATACCATGTCGGAACAATTTGGATGTTGCGGGTTGAACATCTACATGGGCACATTATTTGCATACATATACATGTTGTAGCTTTAGTGTTATGAGCTTAGTGCATTTCGTAATTACTTTTGTGATATTGTATTCGTTACTTATCATACACTTGGAAATCTTGCAGTCCTACTTTACACATAACTTAAACCTGTGAATTCATCAAATTTATGTTGACGTTTTAAAGCATGTTTTTCTCAGGTCAATAAGGTACAAGACAATGATACATTAGTGGTCGTTTTTTGGATGTCATTGCATAAAAATTTAGAAGCATTACATTTTGGGGATATTTTATGTTTTAAAATCTTTAATTTTACAAGTGAACATGTTAAGCCTTGAGCTTTTGTAATAAACAAGTTTATTTAATCCAATGTATTATTTTTAAACGACTCATTTAGAGGTCGTTCTCATATCTTGTGCTATTGATCTATGAAGTAACACTCTCAGACCCATATTCCGCTACGACCCTATTTGGGGGTGTTACATATTGGTATCTAGAGCCAAGGTTATAGAGAACTAGGTCAAATGTTTTACTTGGACTATAACTATTTTCACAAACATTGCATCATACAAAAGTTTTTCACGGGACATACATACACTATTGAGTTGCATTAGTTGGTTATACTAGATGCTTTCATAATCTATATACGTACTTATATCATATTATGTATATATACTATATTGGTCTTATATAATATACTTATATAATTTTATGTTGTTGTTTCAGCAGTCATGTCTTCTGCATCATTCGCAATTACCTACACATCTGTCTACACTGATTCCGAGCCATGGAGATTCTACTAGGGATCTGATGAGAGCCGTTTGCGTAGGTTCTCCAGGAGGTCATTGTTTTAGCATTACGATGGAACTTCCCAATACATCCGGTAGCCCCACCATCTTTCGGACTATGATGCTTGGAATAAAGGGGACACCCCACCATCTCTTGATTCGTGTCGGGTCATGAGCACCTACCTCGCCAGTTTACGTAATGAGCCTGATAGTACCCAGAGTACTTAGTGCCATCTGATGCTGAGGCACATATGGAGGATCAACCTCTACCAGATGATGCTTCACCTACAAGCCTATCCCCGGGCTATGTGGCTGACTCCGATCCAGAGGAGGATCCGAAGGAGGACCCCGAGGAGGATCATGCTGACTATCCTGC
Source organism: Tanacetum coccineum (assembly GCA_026074375.1). Taxonomy (NCBI): domain Eukaryota; kingdom Viridiplantae; phylum Streptophyta; class Magnoliopsida; order Asterales; family Asteraceae; genus Tanacetum; species Tanacetum coccineum. The sequence goes on from BQNB010112024.1 coordinate 3,367, forward strand.
TGATGGAGGGGATGGTGATGATGAGCCCTCCGATGATGACGACGATGATGATGATGATGATGACGAGGATGAGGAGGCCTTTGAGGACGAGGATGATGACGAGGAGGAGGAACACCTAGCTCCGGTTGACTCTTCTGTTGTACCTGTTGTTGACCCTGTTCCTTCAGCTGAGGATACAGAGGCATTTGAGACTGATGAGTCTGCACCTACACCACCATCATCCAGATCACCTCAGATTGTTGTACCACTCTCCTAGACTTGACTTCGTAGGGCAAGGAATATGGTCAGACCCCAAACACCTATACAGTTTCCATCTGAGGCAGAGGTTGCTAGACTTCTTGCCTTACCTACTCCACCACCATCTCCACTCACTCCATTATCATCTCCACTACCTCCATATTCCCTCACCACAACTACCTATATCATCTCCACCATTACCCCTACCATCACCACCCACTACTAGCCCTACTTATGTTGAGGTACCATTGGGTTACAGAGCAGTCGAGATTTAGATGAGAGCTGCATTACCACCACTTTTACTACCATCTACTTCCCATAGGACTAATATTCTTGAGGTTGGGATGCCGCCTTGGAAGAGAGCTTGCTTTACTACTCCTGCTTCCGGATTCGAGGACGGGGAGAGTTCAGCAGCAGCTGTTGCTAGACAGCCAGGGCCTACTCTGGAGGCCGACCTTAGGTAAGTTAGGGTTAGGGAGATGGGTTATGGGATTACAAACACTTGGGATGAGATTGTTGAGGCCATGCAGGAGATAGCACCGACCACCTTAGAGGGGGTCAACCAGAGAGTGATAGAGCTTGCTACTACTGTTAGGCAGGACACTGATGAGTTCTATGTGCGATTCAAGGATGCACAGGATGACCGACCTCTTCTGAGAGCCTGAGTCAACACACTATTCAGAGATAGGCGATTTCACCCCTACACAGCTATGCTTTTGGATAAAGAGGCGACGTATGCTCGTAGGGCATGGACTGGTTCTGAGGATAGGAGTGCAGCTATAGAGGCCCATATCAGGACACTAGAGGCACATGTTGCAACATTGATGACTCAAACTTCATCACTCCAGACACAGTTGACTTCAGCTCTTAGACGTATTCAGACACTGGAGGTTAGAGATCCAGAGAGCGCTAGAGATCCAGAGCCACAAGATGGACTAGCTGATGCTGGTAGCAGCTGTTAGTGTGTATCATTGTTAGCTATTCTTTATAGCCTGCTAAGTTTTTATGGGTTACTCCCAGCTAGTAGGCTGTAGGGATCTTTTGTTTTATCTTTCTAGCTATCTTGTATGACATGCTAAGTATTATGAGTCACCCCCATCTAGCATTGCCTTAGGACCGTATTTTTCATTTTATACCTCATGTACTGGTCGTTTGTGACCAAGATCTATCTTATCATGTATGTTATCGAATTTATTATGAATGAATGTTGATTTATTATTTATATCATTGTTGATTTCACTTCAGTTGTATATTTTACTGTATGTTGTGATCTCATTTTATTTATTATACATATGTCATGGCGCGTTTATAATCTTATGAAATCTAACGTGTATTATATTTGATGTGATTTTGAAGAAAATGACACCAAAGAGAAGAACCACCATAACAACTACCACCTCTACACCTATGACCGATGCTCAGCTTAAGGCACTAATTGCCCAAGGCGTTCCTGATGCATTGGCAGAACGTGACGCAGACAGAAGCAGGAATGGCGATGACAGCCATGATTCAGGAACGGGTAGTAGAAGGACAGAAGGAGCTGCTCGAGAGTGTACCTACAGTGACTTCCTCAAATGTCAACCCCTGAACTTCAAGGGTACTGAAGGAGTTGTTGGTCTTACTCAGTGGTTCGAAAAGATGGAATCTGTATTCCATATCAGCAACTGTATAGCTGCATGTCAAATCAAGTTTGCAACTTGTACTCTACATGGAAATGCCTTGACATGGTGGAACTACCACGTTCAGACTGTTACTTATGATGTTTCATATGCAATGACATGGAAAACTCTAAAAAAGATGATGACCGACAAGTACTGCCTAAAATGCAAGATTAAGAAGCTTGAGATTGAGATGTGGAATCTGAAGGTTAAAAGTATCGATGTGGTAAGCTATAACCAACATTTTCAGGAACTGGCATTGATGTGTGATAGGATGTTTCCTGAAGAGTCGGATAAGATCAAGAAGTATGTTGGTGGTTTGCCCGACATGATTCACGGAAGTGTGATGGCATCAAAGCCTAAGACAATGCAAGATGCAATTGAATTTACAACTGAACTGATGGACAAAAAGATCAGCACCCTTGCTGAATGTCAGGCTAAAAATAAAAGAAAGTTTGATGACACTTCAAGGAACAATCAAAACCAACAGCAGCCTTTCAAAAGGCATAATATGGTACGGGCTTACACTGCTGGGCCTGGTGAGAAGAAACCTTACGGAGGATCTAAACCTTTATGCCCCAAATACAACTATCACCATGATGGGCAGTGTGCTCCCAAGTGCACTAACTGCAAAAGGATTGGCCATTCGGCCCGTGACTGTAAAATCCAGCCCGCTGCTGCCAACAACAACCAGAGAGCCCAAGGGGCAAATCAAAGAGTTCTCACTTGCTTTGAGTGTGGAGCTCAGGGCCATTTCAGGAGTAATTACCCAAAGTTAAGGAACAAGAATAAGGTAAATCAAGCTGGGAATGGTAATGATGTGACAAGAGCTTAGTTATTAACCTTTCGCCAACCTAACCATCATTTAGCCCATGCGCTCCATGACCCAGGACGTAAGCAGTGTAAAATAAAGTATGAGGGTGGCGGCGCCCCCCGCTGGTAACCCGACAAAGAATGAGATTTTAAGAGTAATTTCTTCTTTGTCTCTGGTTTTTTCTCAGACAAGTGCCCTCCCACCGAAAACAGTCATAATTGCGCCCCACCCACACATCTATAAACCCAACGAACTCAACGCGTTTAAAAACCATATAAAGTCCTTCATATCTACGGTAAATCAATACTAACCCAACATCCCAATCACTACTCGTAGAGATCGATCTTAAACCCGCTTTTATTCCTCTTTTGATTATCCGATCAACATAGAGCATCTACAATCTGCTCTCGTGCGTCTACAATATACATCTATCTCTCTATCAAGAGAGTATTTATCATCTTCTGCCTCACACACTATCACCTCTACTGATACAGATCAGATCCTATGCGCGAGCTGCGAGCAGCGCGCGCGATGACACACACACACACACACATCTAAGAGACTCTGTATAGAAGCACAAGCTATGCAAGCGCAATGAGCTGGGACGACTTCAGAGTGATCCAGTAGTGCGTATTGAGCATTTCAGAAGATACTATGTACACTCTCACAATTACAGCTCTATGTGTCTATATCCTATTCTATCACCGTTCTCGAGCATTCTTCTCACGCGAGCAACCACTCATACACATCTCTCATGTCATCGACAACTTCATTCATACTTGACGGCTCAATACTAAAGATGCTACCGCCACACACAACTCGACTAAACTAACTCTAACTAGATCAAGACACTGTATCTAATTTATATAAGTGAGTAATAGCGCACCTTCAGATATATACCATCAATACTTATATTACATTTCTGTGATCATGAGACTTACGTTGCTGATGCATTGGCGAAACGTGATGCAGACAAAAGCAGGGGGTGACGGAAGGAGGCGAATGCCTGTTGCTCATGAGTGCACTTACACTGATTTCCTAAAGTGTCAACCTCTGAATTTCAAATGCACTGAAAGAGTTGTCGGTCTGACCTAATGGTTAGAAAAGATGGAATCTGTTTTTCATATCAGCAACTGCACTGTCGCATGTCATGTCAAGTTTGCAACTTGTACTCTTTAAGGAAATGCCTTGACGTGGTGGAACTCCCACGTTAGGACTGTCAGACATGATGTTGCATATGCAATGCCATAGAAAACTTGGAAAAAGATGATGACCGATAAATACTACCTAAGGGGTGAGATTAAAAAGCTGGAAACCAAAATGTGGCACTTAAAGGTAAAAGGTACTGATGTGCTGAGTTATAACCAACGTTTTCAAGAGTTGGCATTGATGTGCGATAGGATGTTTCCTGAGGAATCGGATGAAGTTGAAAAGTATGTTGGTGCCTTGGTGGTCTTCCCGACATGATTCATAGAAGTGTGAAGGCATCTAAGCCCAAGATAATGTAAGAGGCAATTGAGTTTGCAACTGAACTAATGGATCAAAAGATCCTCACTCTTGCTGAACGTCAAGCTGAAAACAAGAGAAAGTTTGATAACATTTCAAGGAACAATCAAAACCAACAACAACCATTCAAAAGGAACAATGTGGAACATGCTTATATTGCAGGGCCTGGGGAAAAGAAACCATACGGAGGATCTAAACCTCTGTGCCCCAAATGCAACTACCATCATGATGGGCAGTGTGCTCCTAAATGCACCAAGTGCAAAAGGATTGGTCATTCGGCCCAAGACTATAAAAGTCAGCCTGCTGCTACCAACAACCAGAGAGCCCAAGGGGCAAATAAAAAAGTTCTCACTTGCTTTGATTGTGGAGCTCAGGGTCATTTCAAGAGTAATTGCCCGAAGTTAAAGAACGAAATTCATCGAAATCGGGCTGGAAATAGTAATGTTGTAGCAAGAGCTTATGATGTGGGCACTGTCGGGACAAACCCAAACTCCAATGTTGTCAGGGGTATGTTCCTCCTAAACAACCGTTATGCTTCGATTTTGTTTGATACTGGTGCCGATAGGAGTTTCGTATCTACTGCATTTAGTTCTTTGATTGATATCATCCTAACTACACTAGACCATGGTTATGATGTCGAGTTAGCTGATGGTAGAATAATTTAGGTTAATACGCTTATACGGGGTTGTACTTTGAATTTTCTAAATCATCCATTCAACATCGACTTAATGCCCGTAGAGATGGGTAGTTTTGACGTCATTATTGGTATGGATTGGTTATCATGCCATAATCATTTGTAATAAGAAACTCGTTTGTGTTCCCTTTGGAAACGAAATTTTAATTTTTCGTGGTGACGAAAGCAACAACAGATACGAGTCTCGATTAAACATCATCTCGTGCACCAAAACATAAAAGTATTTGCTGAAAGGATGTCCCATCTTTTTGGCACATGTTACCACGAAAAAGGCTGAAGATAAGTTAAAGGAGAAGCGAATTAAAGACATACCAATAGTTCAAGACTTTCCTGAGGTATTTCCTGAGGACTTGCCGGGTATTCCACCAACCCGCCAAGTGGAATTTCAGATTGATTTGATACCTGGTGCAGCACCTGTAGCACGAGCGCCTTATCGATTAGCTCCGTCCGAGATGAAAGAATTGTCGGATCAACTACAGGAACTTTCCGACAAAGGCTTTATAAGACCCAGTTCCTCACCTTGGGGAGCTCCGGTCTTGTTCATCAAGAAGAAGGATAGATCATTCCGAATGTGCATCATAAGCTAACAGTGAAGAACCGTTATCCGCTTCCAAGAATTGATGATTTGTTTGATCAACTTCAAGGGTCGAGTTTCTACTTGAAAATCGACTTGAGATCGGGTTATCATCAACTGAGGGTTCGTGAAGAAGACATTCTGAAGACCGCATTCAGAACTTGATATGGACATTATGAATTTCAAGTTATGCCGTTTGGTTTGACTAACGCACATGCTGTATTTATGGACCTCATGAATCGGGTGTGCAAACCATATCTAGGCAAATTTATGATTGTCTTTATTGATGATATTCTGATATATACTCAAAGAGCAAGCAAGAGCATGAAGAGCATCTCAAGTTAATCTTGGAGTTGCTTAAGAAGGAGCAGTTGTATGCCAAATTCTCTAAATGCGAATTTTGGATTCCTAAAGTACAGTTCCTTGGTCACGTGATTGACAGTCAGGGTATTCACGTGGATCCCGCCAAGATTGAATCCATTAAAGATTGGTCATCTCCTAAGATTGCAATGGAGATTCGTCAATTTTTAGGTCTTACCGGTTACTATCAAAGATTCATTAAAGGATTCTCAAAGATCGCCAAGTCAATGACCAAGCTTACTCAAAAGAAGGCCAAGTTTGATTGAGGTGACAAAGAAGAAGCAGCTTTTTAATTGATAAAGCAAAAGTTGTATAGTGTACCAATTCTGGCCTTACCCGATGGAAGCAAAGACTTTATCATTTACTGTGATGCTTCGATCAATGGTTTAGGCGATGTGCTAATGCAAAGGAGAAATAGGGGATTTACTTATACATCACGACAACTAAAAAATTCATTAGAAGAATTATACAACTCATGATTTTGGTGTTGCCGGCGCAGTTAGTAGATTAGTAGTGTTCGCACTGAAGATTTAGAGGCACTATCTGTACAGGTTAAAGTGTACCGTGTTCACTGATCACAAAATTTTACATCACATCCTTGATCAGAAGGAATTGAACATGAGATAACGGCGTTGGTTGGAATTGCTCAGTGATTACGATTGCGAAATTCGTTATCACCCGGGGAAAGCGAATGTCGTGGCTGACGCTTTGAGCAGGAAAGAGCGAATTAAACTATTAGTTTGGATCTCCCTAAGCAAATTTTGTAAGCTCATACCGAAGCAAGAAAACCAGAAAACCTCAAGGCTGAAGATGTGGGAGGTATGCTGGTTGAAAATTCAAGGGAACTAAAAAAACCCAGGAAGGAGAAGTTGGAACCGCGTGCGGACGGAACACTGTGTTTGAATAACAGAAGTTGGTTTCCGTGCTATGGTGATCTAAGGACTCTGATTATGCATGAGTCTCACAAGTCAAAATATTTTTGTTCATCCGTTGGTTTCGATTAAAATTACCAAGACATGAAGCAATTCATACTGGTGGCCTAACTGAAAGCCGACATTACCACCTTATGTTAGCAAGTGTTTCGGACGTGTTTAACGGTCAAATCTGAACACCAAAAAACATAATCTGTTGGTGCCAAACCAGAAGAATTCCTCAATGAAGTGGGTCAATCTCAACTTATGGATTTTTTTCACCAAAGTCTCCAAGGACGCCAAGTGGATATGATACCATATGGGTAATTGTAGACTGACTTACCAAGTCTGCACACTTTTTACCGATGAGGGAAAATGACCCTATGGACAAACTAACAAGAAGTAGTCACGAGACATAGAATACCAGTCTCAATCATTTGTGACCGTGACTGTAGATTTACGTCAAATATCTAGAGGTCGTTTAAGAAGGCTTTGGGTACTCGGTTGGATATGAGTACGGCATAACATCCGAAGACCGATGGACAAAGCGAAAGAACCATTCAGACACTAGAAGATATGTTGCGCGCTTGCTTGATAGACTTTAGGAATGGTTAGGAAAGACACTTCCGCTGATCGAATTTTTATACAACAATAGTTATCATGCTAGCATCAAAGCTGCCCCATTTGAGGCATTTTATGGTTAGAAGTGTCGATCACCTGTTTGTTGGGCCAAGGTCGGAGATGCTCAGCTCACCGGTCCAGAACTTATTCATGAGACAGCCGAGAAGATTGTTCAAATAAAGCAAAGAATTCAAGCCGCTCATGATCGCCAGAAGAGTTACGCCGATGTGAGGCGCAAGCCTTTAGAATTTCAAGTTGGTGACCAAGTCATGTTGAAGGTATCACCTCGGAAAAGGGTTATACGTTTTGGAAAACGGGAGAAGTTGAACCCGAGATATATTGGACCTTTCAAGGTGTTAGCCAAAGTGGGAACCGTTGCTTATAGACTCAAACTTCCTTAACAGTTAAGCAGGGTTCATAGCACGTTTCATGTATTGATGAGGTGTCATTTTATACACTTTTTAGGGTCGTTTAACCCCCTAAATCATGCATTTATGCCCAAAATAGGTACTTAATCGATCCACATTTTACGGATTTCAACATATGGAAGGCATTTGGGAAGGCGGCTGAAATTACACGTGACTTGGGCTCATTTGGAGAAGAAACAGACAAGACTACGGACCTACACCAACATCTCTCAAGATTATGTTCTCTGAAGCTGGAGATGGCGTCACAGATTCAACGTGACGCTGTCACAACGAAGACCAAGACGGCATCATAAGATTTCACGACGGCGTCAGAGTATACGGACCCATCCCATTATCTAGGAATAATTCTCTTTTGACGGGGTCAGACTAAAAACACGACGCCGTACGGCGATTTTTCCTATATATACAAACACGGAATTTGGGTTTTGAGTATGTACTTTAGAATAAAAGAGGTACGAACCTAGTTCGGTTAGCAGCTGTTTGTTAGGGTTGATTTTGGCATAAAAACCTATTGTACTTCCTCCAACTCTTGCTTTACATCAAGTAAAGTTCTATTTTAATTCACTTCAATAAGTCTATGAGTTGTTTGATTCTATATGTTCTTGCTTATTAACATGTTAGCTTAAGCCTCCTATTGTGTTTATATATGATTGTATGAACATAAAATGTTGATATTAGATGGTGTTTGACTTCTTGTGATGGTGTGCATGTCAGGTCTTAGAAAACCTGCTTTTGTTGCATCGTTGTTTGATTATGGTATAGGTAAACATTGATGTGTAGAAAAAGCATACCATCGGGTAACAGTCTTCATACTACCTTGCCCCCTAATATGGTTGATCCACTCTTAATATATTTCACATGCATTTAATATACTCTTAGGGGCCTTGTAATAGTCTTCATACTACCTTACAGGTGCGTTTCTCTAACGGAATATTAAATAGACGGCGGGTTCGTGTAATTCGTTCATGACTTAGGAAATAATTACACAGATCATCACAAGTGTGACAAAGTAACAACACTAGGAGAAGCAATCTAGGAAGTAATACATGATTAAATAAGCACAGTATTTTATTATATTGTTATCACCACTAGTTTAGATTATATTTATTTTAAAAGCTAAAACCAAACCAATCTCTCAAATATATGATTTACCTGCTTTCCTATAAACATAAAAATACAAAAAGAATCTCCTCTCAACCCCTAGAATTCTGTTAGACCGTGATCAAGCCTTCCCAACCTATTCCCCGAGTGAACGATAACAACCCCCCGAGTCTTGCCTATACTACTACTATAACGATTAGGTGCTCTGCCTAGGGAGTTGTAAAACTTCGTGTAGAAGTCCTACGACGATTGCATCAAGTTTTTGGCGCCGCCGCCTGGGGATTAGTTAGGTTTTGATCATAGTTTAGCTTAGTTCTACTCGCTTGAATCCTTTCAAGTGAGAATTTAATTCCGCATATTAGCTTTCTTGTAGTCTATCTTTTCTTTGTGATATTTGTTTCGTATTCCATTCTCTTCAACCACCACAGGAGACGAGAATCCTATCCGTACTCTAGGAGACTACTCAAAACCAAGCCATGAGGGCTATAGGAATACCATTGAGCTCCTCATAGGGAACAATGTGGTACCTCTTCAATCCGAAACCATCCGGTTGGTGCAAAACGGATGCTCATTCCACGGACTTTGGTCCGAGGATCCAAACCAACACCTCAAGGATTTCCTTAAAGTAGTGGACTCACTTGACCTTGACGGTGAAAATAAGGAAAGAACGCGTCTGTATTTGTTTTAATTTTCCCTATGCGATCAAGCAAGCAATTGGCCTGAACGTCTTCCAGCAGGATCCATCACCACATGGGAGGATCTTACTACCCGATTCCTTGCTCAATTCTTTCCACCGGGAAGGACCACAAAACTCCGTAATGATATCCTGATGTTCCAACAACATCATGGAGAATCTCTATCCGAAGCATGAACTCGTTTCAAGGACTTACTCCAAAAAGTCCCTCACGTTGGCTTCAAATCCAATTTTTTTATGATCATGTCTCCTTTCATCTTAAATGCGAGATTGAACGCACCACCAGAGATAAAATCCGCAATAAGAACGCCAACGAATCTTAGGAAATCATTGAGAACCTCGCCTCTATGACCATGAAGGCTGGGATGACACAAAGGAATTCGTCAAACCGGTCAAGGCTATCACTACACCTCAAGGCATCACAACAAGATGTCCCGAGTACATCTGACCGCCGTCTAATCGAGCTCAAAAATCAAGTCCAATGCTTGATGGAAGATCATCTTGCTCTGACACAACCTACCCAAGTAAACAAAATCACTACCCCATGTGAGATCTGCAGTGGTCCTCATGACACTCAGTATTGCATGAAAGATCCTGAACAAGCCTTTGTTGAATACGCATCCTCGCATACCGATGAAGTGGGAGGTAAGTCATATACCTTTAAGCCTGAGCAAAACAATCTTGGTGACACCTATAATCCGTCATGGAAAAGTCACCCAAACCTTAGGTGGAAATAACCCCAAAACTCTCAAAATAATTTTTCAAACCCACCTAACCGGTTCCAACCCAACGGTTCGATCCTGAACCGTTCCTTCAACAACCGTCCTCAAAATTTTAACAATCAATCAAATCTAGAAGGACTGGTATCTAACTTCATGGCATCTCAAGCGCTAGACTGTCCAAGATAGAACCGCTTTTCAAACAACAGACCCAAAGTCATAGACTAACAAAATCGACACTGTGTTAGCCTATTCGAGCTCTCACCTGAAAAATCAAAATGAATCACCAATATTAAACTCTTTCGCTTTTCGTGAACGTACATGTCCAGCTCCACAACCACAAGCATTAGGAACTACTTTCGAGGCTCGAGTAAGGGATTACATGGCTGCGCACATCGAAAGAATGGAAAGATTTAAGAATGCCATTTTTAAGCAACGCGAGGAGATCAACGGTAGGATGACTGAAATGTTCGGACTTCTCAAGGAACTCATGACCAGCAGAACCCCTGAGAAAGTATTGATAAGGGAAGAAGCCAAATTCCCCGTCACCAAGAACGTAAACTCTATCTCCATCGCAAGATAAGAGGAAAAAAGAGGTGTCATGACGGATGTGACACCCGACAACACTGAAATGTCTACCGAAACAAAAAAAACAGTTGAAGGAAGCCGAAATGAATAATGAAGCCGAAAGCGAACCAATTAAAATGGCTGGAGAAGAAGAAACGACAAAAGTACCCATCTCTCAGCCCGTCGAATATTACTTAAAACACGGCATCAACAAGAAACTTATAGAAGGGCTAGTCGATAATCATAGGTTCAATGACTCCCTATCAAGAACCCGAGCTAGGAAAACAAAAAGGAAAACCTACGACGCATCACCTAAAGGGCCAGTTTACGAGCCAATCCTCAGAAAAAGGATAACAAGGAAGGAAGACATCGGAGGAAACTTTGAAATACCTTGTAACATAGGAGGCCAAAAAGGCATAAATGCCCTAGTTGACCAAGGATCCGACGTGAACGTCATGCCTTACTCTACCTATATGAAACTAACCGACGAAAAGCCTACTGAGACATTCTTTACAACGGCTAAAGCCTCAATTAAGTTTGATAAAGGCACCATAACTCTAAGATCTGGAAAGATTAAGATAAGTTTCCATAGGATACCTGAACCCTCCTGTAAGATCGAGAAAGGATTTAAGAACAACATAGAGCCTATAGCCCATATCATGAGTGTAAATAGGCTAGTTCTAGAATGGGAAGAAAAGATAAAACTCCACCTTGAGAAAGAGATGAAGTTCAACCAATGGAGGAGCAACAACTTTAAAAGTAAACACCCCGCTCCCGTTAAAGTAGAAGGAAGAATGGATGATAATGGAGAAGTCACGTAAAGACGTATGACTTCGAGTCTAGCTACAAGACTCGTTAATAAAGAAAAGCGCTTATTGGGAGGCAACCCAATTTACTTTTCCCGCAAATTAGGAGTGTCATGTGTGTTTTAATTCTTTATAGTTTGTTTTATTATGTTTGAACTATCTTGTAATCATGCTTTGTTTGTCTTTAACCTCATCTTAATTTCAATCAAAGGTATTTTGCAAATAATAAGTGTAGGGGAATTTATCCGGTTTTTGAACCAAGTTCAAACATGTTAAATAAATTATTTAGATTAATTCGCGTCATATGATTGAATTGCTAAATCTCAAGTTTTATGCAGTTATTTGTACAGGAATTAACTTATGGAATCAAGTGCAGGAAATTTTTCATCAAATACAAAAATTTCGTTTTCACAGAACGTGGAGACAGCGTCATGATTTACACGCGACGCCATCACCACGACACCTATGACGGGGTCACAAAAACCCTGACGGTGTCAAACGACCAGGTCCAGAAAACTTAAAGTTTTTAATTATTTTTGAAAATAAAACTTGTATAACATTCAATATATGTATACTTCTGTTTTAAACCTGCAAAAACCTAATGAGTTTAATAATTCTCTCATCCTGTCTTTACTAATTTATCAAGTCGAACCCTAAATTCATATTGTATATTTGTCTATCGCGCATTTTATGCTTGGTGTAGTTGTCTTTGTCTTTGATTACAGGTTATATTTGATGAGAAGAAGCTTGGAAATTCTTAGGAAGTTTCATTGGATGATTCTTGAAGGACGATTTAACCAGTTATCTGTAAGGAAGATTTAACCAGTTATCACATCGTTTAACATGTTCTTCTCTATTTATTGAGCACAAACCAGAGTCTGGGTAGTAATATGTTTCTTTTTCTGTGTTTCCTTTTCCTTTTATACGTTTTTAACAAGGTACTTTTATAGATACATTGAGGAAAATGTTCAATTAGTGATCGGGGAAAATAAGCCTTAGAAACTATGTCTTTCATTTGCCATTTGCTTTTGTCCTATTAAATGATTGTGTAATATTTTACCGAAACATAACATAAGACTGGTACTTTTTACCCAAATATTAAATTTTTTTATGACAAATACCGATGAAAACCGCGAGTATTAATAGCGTATCTCATGGATAGGAAATTTTATGTACTTAGCACAATAACCCTGCATAATTCCACCCTAAATAAATGTGAGGTTGCCCTTTAGATCTTTAGAATTCGGGTATCTATTATAAATACCAAGATAGTTTATACCTTTAGATTTATCGAGTTAGGAAGTGAGCAGTTACATGTATCTATTACGTGCGTTCAGGATGTGTACGTCTAGTGGTCTTCGTCGCCTTTTCTGGAGCATTGAATCGGTATTATATTTTATGAGTGTGATATCGGTAGTTATATTAGAAAATTCAGGAACTTGTTTATGTGGGATGCATTCTGAGACGCCATAGTAAGTTTAGGATTTGCGTTCGATAAGAAGGCTTTAGGATTAACCCAGTTTTACAACCTGTAATTGTAATATGAATGGTTCACATCCGTTCATATAACTATCCCACACCCTTGCCCGCAGACTGCTCAATCTGTTAGTGCAGGGATTTACCCCTTAGTGATGAGTACAACGCCTCATGAGCGCTATCCTTTTTCACGGTTCTCGTAATTTTCTGAGTGGATTCTAAATTTTAGATTGAAGAGCATAGTGACTCTTTGTTAAATACCAAACGCTTACACCCAAAAAGCCTTAGCATACCTTGTATGTACTCAAAAAATTTTTTTTTTTTTTTAGTACTTTATTGTAGATAACCAAAGTTAATTATTTGGTATACACGATATTGCTAAGTCCTTATCCTTGTAAATACAGTTTTGGGACGATTATGAGTTTCATATTAGTATTTGATTTACGCGAAAAGAATGGGAAGAAAAGTTAAGTCAATACCCCCATATGTTTATCTAAATGATCTCCATTCATATTTTGATCCACCTCATTCGGGTCATTAGGTAGAGTGTAAATATCGAGCATGTAAAAGCTCAAGTGTAGGGTACGTATTATTAAACCCCAAGTGATGTATCTATGTTATTCAAAAAAAAGGAGAAAAAAATGAGAATAAGATAAAGAGAAAAAGAAAGAGATTGATGTAGAGTTGTTGGAGAGTTTGTAGATCTTATCTGTGTCTTGGCCTTAGCAAACTCCAAAAACAAAAGATGTGTTCGTAGTAAATAATTAGCTAACCCTTCAACTCTAAATTCACCCGCAAAGATCCACCCAAATGTATCCCATTGTTTCCATTTCCATTATATGTTTATCTTACTCTAAACCCCACAACCCTTTTAAAAGACCTCTGTAAGATAGTAATGAATATGCTTTGCCACCTTAGCGGTGGGAGGTTTGATCCTTTACCAATTCTATGGTAATTTTATGCTAGACAGGTAATGAAGTGATTGATTTCTGTTATCCCCATATGTTATTACTTATTATACAACCGATGGTAAAGAGAGATATCTCAAACATTATCGAGGTGCAAGTATATACTTTTCGTGCTTTTAAATTACGAGGGTCTAGAAGTTTGTGGTGTAATAAAATATGTTTTTAAAGAGTATGGTATTAATTAAACCCTCATATTGTCATTGTCTAGATAGAAAGCCATTTGCTTTGAGGAATAAGCAATCCCAAGTGTAGTGGTTATTGATGAGGTGTCATTTTATATACTTTTTCAGGGTCGTTTAACCCCCTAATTCATGCTTTTATGCCCGAATAGGTACTTATTGTTCCTTTTCAGTATTTTACATTTGGAAGGCATTTGAAGTAATAACTGTGATTGGGGCTCATTTGGAGAAGAAACAGACAGGATACAGACCTACACTACATCACTCAAGATAATGTTCTCAAAGCTGGAGACGGGTCAAGATTCAACATGACGCCGTTCACAACGAAGACCAAACGGCTGTCATAAAGATTTCTTAACGGCGGTCAGAGCACTAACGTACCCAATACCATTATCTAGGTAATATTCTCTTTCAAGATGGTTGTCACGGACTAACATGCTCGACGCTTGTCACGGTGATTTTCCTATATATACAAACCCGAATTTAGGGTTTTAATTGTTGTAAACTTTGAATAAAACTGAGTGGTTACGAACCCTAGTTCATTTAGCAGCTGTTAGGGATGAGTTTTAGGGGTCCCTTTAAAAATCTTGTGTTTAATCCTTCAACTATGTTTTGTAATTCAGTAAGGTTTATTTACTCATTCAATATGTTCTATGTGTTGTTTGAATTCATCATTCTGTTCTTGCTTTATCAACATGCTTGGCTAGAGAGCCTGCCTATTGTGTTTATTTATGATAGTACGAATCTAGAATGTAGATTTAGTGGTGTTGCTGTCTTATGATGGATGAAGCATGTTGTGTCCTTAGGAAAACCAAGCTTCTGTCTGGCAGTCGCGGATGATATGTCTAGGGAAAAACATAATTGTGTAGAAAGGATACCATCGGGTAACAGTCTTCATACTACCTTGCCCCCTAATATGGTTGATCCACTCTTAATATATTTCACATGCATTTAATATACTCTTAGGGGCCTTGTAATAGTCTCCATACTACCTTACAGGTGCGTTGCTCTAACAGAATATTAAATAGATGGCGGGTTTGTGTAATTCGTTCATGACTTAGGAAATAATTACAGAGATCATCACAAGTGTCACAAAGCAACAACACTAGGAGAAGCAATCTAGGGAGTAATACATGATTAAATAAACACAGTATTTTATTATATTGTTATCACTACTACTTTAGATTATATTTAGTTTAAAAGCTAAAACCAAACCAACCTCTCAAATATATGATTTACCTACTTTCCTATAAACATAAAAATACAAAAAGAATCTCCTCTTAACCCCTAGAATTCTATTAGACTGTGATCAAGCCTTCCCAACCTATTCCCTGAGTGAACGATAACAACCCCCCCCTCCCTCGAGTCTTGCCTATACTACTACTACAACGATTAGGTGCTCTGCCTAGAGAGTTGTAAAACTTCGTGTAGAAGTCCTACGATGACTGCATCATGTATCCAATATAAAGAAGTATTTATCTGACGAGCCGTTGGCAATTCCGTTAGATGAAAAACACATTGATGATAAACTCCACTTCGTTGAAGAACCAGTAGAAATTATGGATCGTGAAGTCAAGCGGTCAAAGCAAAGCTGTATCCCTATCATCAAAGTTCGATGGAACTCCAGGAGAGGTCCTGAGTTCACATGGTAACGTGAAGATCAATTCCGAAAGAAGTATCCGCATCTCTTCACAAAAACCGCACCCTCGACAAGTGCTGCATCTTGAGCCTTGCGGATAAGGCTCCTTTAACGGGGGAAGACTGTAACAATCTGTTATTTCATGTCATTTCCCGACTCAATTATTACCATTATTTATTTTTAGAGTTTTACGCGTTCGCTTTTAATTTTTATCGTTAAGTTAAATCGTGTAAACTAAAAATCAACATTCGACGTAAACGGACATCAAACAAGTAAAAGTTTACGTCAAGCAAGTGCTATATAATTATTATGAGGATAAATTATAACTTTTCATATTTTATTTTTATTGGTTACGTAAAACGCTTACGTTTCGCAATAAAATGCATTTAGGCATACCCGAAAGCACCAATACCCATCTATACTCAAACAAATACCCACTTTATACCCAATACACAAAAATTAATAAAATCCCTAGCTATTTATCCACTATGGCTGGATTCCTATTAATAAAACACATAGGAAATTCAAATTTTCACTTTCAAATAAACACATGCTCATTTCTTTCATTAAGGACATCCCTCCTCCTATAGAGGAGGAGAGCACTTGTACCCTTAGTACCCTAAACTACTCTTGAACCATGGTATTAGCTAGTTGTTTTCTCTAATACTTGCCTTATAAATTAGACCTCCTAGAAACTCTTAAACACTTTCCATTTCCTTAAGCAAGTAAACAAAACTCTCTCTAAAACTCCACTTAAGAACCCACGGTTGATTTAGAGTTTTTAGGGTATTTATAGTGTTGATTTTTCAAGTATACAAGGCTCATTAGTTATAATATCTAAGGTGTTGCAAGGTGGTTTGGAAGATTGGGTATTTTTTTTGGTAAAGGGTTACCCCGGTAAATTGTATTAATCACAGAAAAGTTAAGTACAATGAAATGTAGCTGAGATGCTACATTAACTTGAACTTCTAAGGAATCAAAAGAGACATGCCTCTAATGAAACTAAAAACAAAATAAACATCTAAGAAACATCCCAATTCGACCTAAAGAACCTCCAAGCCACTATATCGATGAGCCACACGTACGGGGGATACTCCTTTAAGTGAAATTGCCTCCTTAAAAAACCTTCCCAAGAAAAACCACATGGGAAAAACCTTGTGGAAGGAAAAAAGAGTACAACTCTCACTTGAATCTTCTTACTTGAACAGCCACTCCTTCTCAACACTTCCCAAGCATCAAGACCAGAAAAGATGACATGACACATGATAACACATTAGTTTCCATAAAGCCTAAAGTTATTAGGCATCTTCCATCGCTCGAGCAGTTGCCTCACCATAGTAGTATTCTTGAACCGAAAAGAAATGAGCTTTAACCGCACCATAACCATAATGAGATCATAAATCTCTTCCGGGGTTCTTCTAGTGTTCTTGAAAGTTCTATTGTTTCACTTCATCCATATGAAGTAAGCTGAAGTAGCCAAAATAAGCTTACCGAAAACACTTTTAGCCGTCCTCTTGTTTCCCATAGGAAGAAGGTATAAAAGAATATCCTGCAAGACTGGTGGAATATGATCCATACCTGCAAGGTCGCGAACATAACTCTAAACTTTTGCTGAAAAAGTACATTCAAAGAAAAGATGTGTATGCGAATCCGGGCAATTATCACAAAGCGCACAACAAAGAAGGTTTAAGTCAGTGTCACCCCTGACATCCCATTGCCTCATTTTATCAGGTGTTTTAAGACCATGCCTCATAACTAACCAAAGATGGAAAGCATGACGAGGAATATTATGTGAAAACCAAACAATCTGAGACCACACCACCAGATTACCACGCGGTCTAATGGCTTACCAAGCTTTAGCAACAGAAAAAGATGAGATGTTTCCATTTCGATCACGCCATTGCCACAAATCAGCCACTAAAGAAACAAGAGCTGGACAAGTAATAAGACCAAGATCTGATGCCTTAAGGAGCCATGACTGAGGCCAAGACCATGACCCATTAGAGACCAAATCTGCCACGGTATTTCTTAGAAGAAAACCCTCCCTAGAAATGTCTCTCTGTAGGTTCCCGATTTACTTCACTTCATATAACACGATTCAATCACTAGAAACTAGAGAGGATCGAAAAGAGAGAGAGAGATGAGAGAAAAAAGATAGAAAATAGATTTAGATATTTGTGATTTCTTAGATATTTTCTTATGAAAATA
>BQNB010112025.1:0-22233 GCA_026074375.1 Tanacetum coccineum
TTCTCCTCTAAGTCTCGGCCGAACAAACAAACACTCCCCTTTTTATATATATATATTTTTTTATCAATACTCACTATATATATATGTATAACTCTCTTTTCCTATTTAAAACACACACTCCTTAATAATAAGAAAACCATTGGTTTCCCTCTCTCCCTCCCCTCTCTTCGACGGCAGCCCACCAAAACCAACATCATCATCATCAAAACCCACTCAAATCACCTTTTTTATTTAGCAAACCATCTCTAAAATCATCCTTAATCCATTCCTATCACTAAAAACCACCATGCATTGATTTTAAAAATATTAATTTTAAAGATCTTGAAGATTTTAAGGGCTTTAATTGATTGAAGGCTTCAAGAACTACAAGGGATGAACTAGGAGTGTTTGTGAGCAATATTAGAATAGGAAAAAGTTAGGATTTCTTTTGGGTTTAGTCTTGTGTGTTTCGGCAGCCCACAACACCATTTAGGTGTTGTGATTGATCAATTTCTCCATCCTATTTTGTGTGGTAAATCTTCTTTTAAAACCCTAACTTGTTGCTTTAATTTTCTAGTGAGTGCATGTTAATGATTTTCACTTTTATGATCATGAAAGTAATTTTTATAATTAATCTTGGTAAGTTAGTGTAGGTGAGGTATAATGGTTATAGGATAGATTTCATTGAAGTCATTTGGCTTTGTGATGGCTCAATTGAGGATTTAGATGTGTTATTGATTGATTTAGAATAGGATTTTTAGGACTGTTTTGGGGACAACAGGTTGTCGACCCTTGTTTTAAAAAAATTTGGCTTGTGCCTACTGATATTATTTGATATTTGGAAAATAGACTCTTAGGGGATCATGTGGTGAGTTGGATACTCAACCAACTCCTCCGGATGAAGGAGTTATGGTCAATTTACGATCGTAGGTCAAATCTGGACCTTCGGATATTGTAGATTGTAGATTAAGAATTATGCACTTTTTCGTAAGGAATAGAAGTTCAGCCAACTTTCTGGTTTAACCTTCGGTTAATAAAAACCCATTTCTCGTGGATTGGTGAATGGTTTAATTGATTGGTCAACTGTTTTGAAAACTAGACTTAAGTGGCTTTCCAGAGGTGAAAGCCTCATTTTTGTATCTTTTATAGGTCAAGAGATACAATAGCGTGAAGTTGACTAAAATCTGGAAAACGAATTTTCTGTTTTGAGTTTCAGTTAGTAAAATGAGCTTTTCTCTTAAATGGTAAACAATTGGAATGATTAGCTTATTGTTCTGGAAAGTAGACTTTAAGGGTTTTCTAGAGGTGAAAGCCTCACTTTCATAGCCTTAATGGTTTGAGAGCAATGCTCTCATGAATCTGACCTAAACCAGAAAATAGACTTTTACGTCTAGTTTTAGAAGAATAAAAAGTGCGACCACTTAGTAAAAGTTAAGATTGGATAAGAGATACTTAGTAGACTTTTAATTAAGTGTAAGTATAGGCCCTACATCTAATTTAGAGATAGAAACAACTTGGTTAAATCTCGGTTCAATGTTGCACATGTTTTGCATTTTCATAAACTAGTTATTATATAACTATGTATAAGTATTGGAATACTTTATAACATTATGTCGCGACTTATTATGTAGGTCCCGGATAATTTCTTGGAGTTTCTCGTGGTCTCGATTTCTCGATTGCTCTCGATTCTTCTTTACTTGGTGAGTTCATAGCCTCGCCTTTACTTTTACTGTTTTATTGAAAACCCGCGAGGGAGATACATGCTTGTTTTAAAAATTAAACACAAGATTGTTTGGTATGCTAGACCCGTTCCTGAATTATATTTTTGCACGAGTACCTATCGCATAAAGTCCCTAATTTCATGAACCGCTTAATTGCTTGGATTAGTGAGCGCTAATGAAAGTGTGTGTGTGAAATCATATAAAACAAATGCTTAGTACTAGGTTGGGGGCAATAATGCTAAAATGGTGCCTCCTTGCTCCTTACTAAGGCTCGAAACCGGCTAGGAATCCAAGGGGATCCTAGTTGCATTTTGTCACTTGTCAGATCCTTAAATGGTCAAATCTCGTAATTTAAAATGTGACCCGAAGTTTCCTAGTATTTTTAATGAGTGTAAAAATGTTTTTAGATGAACTTTGACTATTTACACTATGGGTAAATAAGTTAAATTGCTTTAAATTTAGTATGGACCATTAACGGACGTGTCAGGACGCGTTGCTTTACATTTTAAGCCATTTCTGGGAAAACTCCCTAGAGATTGATCAAATATAAATATAATCATCTATAATGAGATAACTTAAGAGAATATTAACATAAATGATTAAATACATAATAGATTGAGTACTGAAAGTCCCGAAAATTGATCTAACTGGAATAGAAAATAATAAAAAGCCAAAGGACTAATTAGGACATCATAAACTAGAAAATCCGCAAGGGTTACATTCTACCCCTCTTAAAAGAAATTTCATCCCGAAATTTAACTATCACTAGCACTAAAGAGATGAGGGTATTTAAGTTTCATTTGATCCTCACATACCCAAGTAATTTCAGGTCCTCGTTTCAAATTCCATCGAACCTTAACGATAAGAATCCTACTCCGCTTTAGTTTCTTGAACTCCCTTTCTAGTATTTCCACTGGCTCTTCCACAAAGTTTAACTTAGAATCAACTTGGATTTCTTCTAAAGGCACATGTATGGTTTGGTCGGCCAAACATTTCTTAAGGTTCGACACGTAAAACGTGTCATGAACATCATTTAGCTCCTGAGGTAATCTTAGTCTATAGGCTATGAGACCGATCCTCTCAGTGATCTCAAATGGTCCAACAAATCTAGTTGCTAACTTGCCTTTCTTCCCAAAGCGTACCACACCTTTCCTAGGTGACACTTTGAGTAGAACATGGTCACCTACTCTGAACTCTGAGGGTTTTCTTCTCTTATCTGCATAGCTTTTCTGACAATCTCATGCAACCTTAAGCCTATCCTTGATCTGTGAGATCTTCTCAGTGGCATCTCAGGTCCTATTAATTATCCTTCTCCAACTTCTGCCCATAGGATTGGTGAACGACACTTTCTCCCATAAAGTGCTTCAAACGGTGCATATCTCACACTAGAATGGTAATTGTTATTGTAGGAAAACTTGACCAATGGAAGATGAATGTCCCAACTTCCCTCGAAGTCCATGACGCATGCTCTAAGCATGTCTTCCAAGGTTTGAATTATACGCTCGCTTTGACCATCGATCTGTAGATGGTAAGCCATACTCATGTCTAACCTAGTTCCTAATTCCTCCTGCATTGACTGCCAAAATCTTGATGTAAAGCAACTATCATGATCGGATATGATCGAGAATGGCACACCATGCCTCACTATAATTTCAGTAAGGTAGAGTCTAGCTAGTCTTTCCATCTTATAGTCTTCACATATAGGTAGAAAATGAGCATGCTTACGATGACCCAGATTGCATCATGCCTACTACTAGTCCTTGGTAATTTCGTAACAAAGTCTATGGCTATTCTCTCCCACTTCCACTCGGGAATCTCAGGTTGCTGTAGTAAGTCGGATGACCTCTGATGTTTAGCTTTAATCTTTAAACAAGTCATGCACTTACTAACGTATAAGGCTATATCTTTCTTCATTCCCGACCACCAGTACATATCCTTAAGGTCATAGTACATCTTATCAACTATTGGGTGAACTGAATACATAGACTTATGGGCTTTGTCCATTATCAGGGTTCTTACATCACCTGTTAAAGGAACCCATATTCGATCCAGATAGTACCATGCTCCATCGCTCATGCGTTCCATCTGTTTATCTAGCCCTCACATCATTTCTATTGGTGCATCGACAACCTCAGATGCTTCATTCTGAGCCGCTAGTATCCTATCCTTGATACTCAACTGAATGGTCATGTTTATTTCTTGAACTCTACTAGGCTTAATCATCTCCTTTCTACTTAGTGCATCTGCTACTGTGTTTGCCTTACCCAGATGATAGCGAATCTCGCAGTCATAGTCACTGAATAGCTCTATCCAACGACGTTGACGCATATTCAGTCCTTCTGATTAAAGATGTGCTGAAGGCTCTTGTAGTCGGTGTATATGACATTCTTTGTCTCATACAAGTAATGTCTCTATATCTTAAGAGCAAATACAACTGCACCTAATTCTAAATTATGGGTAGTGTAATTCTTCTCATGTATCTTCAATTATCTGGAGGCATATACGATCACTCTACCCCTCTACATAAGTACACAACCTAGTCCTAGACCTGACACCTCACAATATACTACAAAGTCTTCTGGTCCATTGAGGAGAGCTAGAACAAAGTACATAACTTATCCTTTAAGATCTAAAATGTTTCTTCTTGTTCCTCACCCTAGGCATATGTCTTATTCTTCTGAGTCAATATGGTAAGTGGTTTAGCGATCTTGGAGAAATTCTTAATGAATCGACTGTAATATCCTACTAATCCTAAGAATGAACGAATTTTGGATGGGGTTCTAGGGACTTCCCAATTCTTAACAGCTTCAATCTTACTGGGGTCTACATGTATACCACCACCGTTAATCACATGCCCAAGGAACTGCACCTCTTGCAACTAAAATTCACACTTAGAGAACTTTGCGTACATTTTCTCCTTCTTGAGCAGTTCTAAGATTAACCCTAGATGCATCTCATGCTCTTCCTTTATCCTTGAGTAGATCAAAATATCATCTATGAATACTATAACAAACTTGTCTAGGTAGGGTCTATACACTCAGTTCATCAAGTCCATGAATACTGCTGGTGCATTCGTTAAACCAAAGGGCATTACTGTGAACTCGAAATGTCCATATCGAGTTATAAATGCAGTCTTTGAAATGTCATCCTCGTGCACCCTCAGCTGATGGTATCCGGACCGAAGGTCTATCTTAGAGAAATACTATGATCCTTACAGTTGGTCAAACAGGTCATCTATCCTAAGGAGGGGATAACGGTTCTTGATGGTCAGCTTATTCAACTCTCTATAGTCTATACACATCCTAAATGAACCATCCTTCTTCTTGACGAATAATACCGGTGCCCCCTATGGCGATGAACTTGGTCGAATGAAACCCTTGTCCTGGAGTTCTCTGAGTTGACTTGACAACTCCTCCATTTCAGAAGGCGCCAAACGATACGGAGACTTCGCGATCAGCATTGCTCTAGGGATTAAGTCGATATGAAACTCGAATTCTTAGGATGGTGGTAATCCTGATAGGTCATCAGGAAATACCTCAGGAAAACTCCTAACTACAACAATGTCATTCAGTTTCTGCTCTTTAGTCTTTGCACTCATGAGGTATCTCACCTTCTCTTCTGGTTTTTTCCCTAAGACCCTAAGCATTTCACCGTGTGGTAGTGGAATCCTAACTACCTTCTCGTGGCAAAAGATTTCGGCCTTATGCCAGGACAACCAGTCCATTCCTACAATCATATCAAAACTCCTATGTCCAAACGGTATCAAGTCGATGTCAAAGGTATGACCTTCTATCTCTAATTTACAATCGTGTATAACCTTATTGATTTCTACTAGTTGCCCACTGGCTATTTCAATCTCATAGCTAAAACCTAGGTCATTGGGCTCTATGTCTAACAGAGGTATGAAAGTAGTGGAAACAAAGCTTTAGTCGGCATTGGAATCAAATAGTGTTGTAGCATAATGGTTGTTTAGAGTGAACGTACCCGTCACAATGTTCGGGTCCTGACGAGCTTCCTCTGCTCCCCTCATGAATGCTCCTTCACATGCCCAATTTCCATTGTTTCCATGAC
The DNA here is from genome assembly GCA_026074375.1 of Tanacetum coccineum. NCBI lineage: Eukaryota > Viridiplantae > Streptophyta > Magnoliopsida > Asterales > Asteraceae > Tanacetum > Tanacetum coccineum. Next base: position 5,772 of record BQNB010112025.1, read on the forward strand.
CTTGACCTCACTTAATAGCCATAGGTTGGTTTTGACGGTTTCCTTCTGATCTCGGTGCTCAGTTTAACCTAGGGCAGGCGGCCTTGTAGTGATCAGTACCACCACACTCAAAACACGCCCCTCGAGCAGTCGTTGGGTTTCTAGCACTCACAGGGGTCACCATCCTAGGCCCCGCCTTGGAATCCATGGCTAAGTGCCCTAAGTGATTGCAGTTCATACACTTACGACAAGGCATCTCGAGGTTACGGTGAAAGCTACAGTTTGTACACTTGGGTACCATACCCGTGTACTCATTCCTAACAGGGTTAGTGATTGTGGCAAACGCCCTATCATTCCTAGATCACTTATTGTCATCCCTAACATTTTCCTTCCTACTCAATTCCCTACCATTTCCTCTCTTCTCGGTATTCTTTTTTAGCGATCCATTTCTAATTGCCTCATCGGTTAGCATTTTAGTTTTTAACATAGCACTCTGAATTGTTGTTGGATCCGTTGTTGCCACCATCACACGGATCTGTGGAGCAAGGCCATAGATGTACCTCTCAATCCTTTTGCTCTTAGGGGTAACCAAATGAGGGACTAACCTAGCAAGCTCATGGAAACAATCAGTGTACGCAGCATGGCCAGCTTTGACCATTGCGTGACACCAAAACTTAGTTTCCAGCTTCTGCATCTCATTGTTTAGACAAAACTCCTTTCTCATAAAATCCTTAAAATCCTCCCAAGTCATGCCAACTGCGGCTTCTCGACCTCTAGTCTAGACCTGGGTATTCCACCATGTCAGTGCCTTACCGATAAATGAACCGGCAGTGTAATTGACCTTCTAGTTAGCTCCACACCCACTTATGTCCTAGACTGATTCCATTTTCTCGATCCAGCGAGTGTAGACTATCGCACCACCCTTCCCATCATAATCCTTTAGGTTACACGCTATAAAATCTTTGTACGAACAACCATTTCTACCATTGCCTACGTTAACATTCCTAACATCACCCTGGATGTTGCTAGCGTGGTTACCTAGTTGGGCAATGATGGTAGGTAGTAGGTCTTACAATTACTGAGCGATGACCATGAAGAAGTCAGGGACTTCGTCATCGCCTCAATTTGCCCCAATACCTTGGTCACCTCCTTGAACACTTTGATCACCAGTTCGACCACCAACTCTGCCTGTTGGTTCTCTAGTCCTTTCACCTCCTCCACTAGACCGTCTACCCGTCCTTCCACCTTGTGGTGCACTAGTCTATCGACCTGCACTTTGTGTCGTCATCTTTGGCGGCATTGTCTACGCGAGGGAGGGTATAGGTAATGTTAGGTAGGAGGTAGATTTCATATATAGACGGTCCTAATGTACTATAGTACATAGATATACGATCCTAAGGTGTCAACGCCGATTTAAGCGAACTTGATAGCCAAGTCCACGTGGGTTGTGACGCATTTATAATTACATTGGCCACCATATTTATAGATGCCTCCTTTCCCAGTTGTACTCAGTATCTTGCCTACACAGCTTAGTGAGTGACTAATCTAGTTCGATAAACGATAGACGATATATATAAGATAGGCGATATATATAATAAACGATATAAGATAGATAATATAAGATTGCTAGTATAAAATAGGTAGATAAATAGATAATGTAGATAGATAATATAGATAGATAATATAGATATACGCAAAAGCAAGAATAAGCGGAACACCGCACACATAAACCCTATCATGCAACTATATGAAGGTTCCTAGGTTATAGTCTAGGCCAAACCACCTAATTCTCTATAACCTTGGCTCTGATTACTAATCTATCACACCCCGACTACGGCGGAAACACGAGGCGTGACGAAGGATTGATCATCATAACACAAAGCGTCAATATAGAGAAAACTAACATGCATTAAAGAAGTGTTACAACGTCCTCCGACAATAAGTATGGAACTTGTGTCAAAATAAGTTGAACCACATCACATAGTCTAAAATTTTATTACAATCAACACCTCACATCCAGAGGGATACAAGTCTAACAGAAAACAAATAGACAAACTGAAACATAGTCTCGATGCAACTTCCAATGATAAGATCTAAAATGGATGCTAAAAGTCTCTAAACCTGACTTCATGGATCATTCACATTACCTGAAAATGATACTCGAAAGGGTCAACATTACGTTGGTGAGCTCGTAGGTTTTTGGAAAAACCCAGTTGCTGTGCCAGAATATAAGAGTGGACAACTATGCAATATGAAAGCAGAAGGCATATAACAGTAATTAAAATTACAAACATATCAACATATCATCATATCATACCAGGGTAACCCAACCCAAATCAACATATCAAATTAACCCGCGCGCTTATAGTCCTCCAAACCTATCGCCTACCAGCTGGAGCTACACAGTCGGCTAAATAGTACAGTGCAAAAATTCCCAGTGAAACTTCACATACATAGATCTCAAGTATTCGCATAACATTCACATAGTGTTTACATAGCATTCATACAAACAATCATAGGTACACAACATTGTCTAAACGAATTTAAAAGGTTTTTGCACAGAATTTAAAAGTAGTTAAAAGAAGGTTTTAAGTATCATTTTCCCCCAATAGAAAAAAGTTTAAAAATGAGGCTACGAGAACTCTCCTTTAAGCAAAGCGATAAGTAGCTAAGGATATGATCAAACTATTGTATGAAACGGCTTCCATACACGACCTAATCCAGTTAAAGTCCGATTTTTTAATACATGTTTCCTAAGTGTATGTTTACGATTGATGCATAGTAGTTAAAAGATGCGTTGTATGGTCACTTTTAACGTTTTTGGTTGCGTGATGGTTGGTAATTAAGACTCGAAGAAAGTATACCAAAGTACGTATGTTAGATAGTATATACTTATAGTATTTAGAAAATTAGACGAGAAAATATCTAGACTTAGATAATAGTTATTAATAAATATGTTCTAGTAATTTATCCGGTAGTCTTAAGTTGCCTAGTTTAATTGCATAATTTGTGAAAAATTACACGTTTTAGTTACGTTAAATCATTAATAGAAGTTTTTATAATTTATAAAATTATATAATATATTTTCGTCTTTTAGTCGGGTTATTAAAATAATAATATTTTATTTATTTCGTCCTTTTGTCGGATTTCTAAGAAATTAATATTTTTGTAAAATATTCTAAGTATAATATTTTTATAAAATTTTGACATGACCCGTTCGTTTATAAGACGTTTCCAAGGTTTTTAAACCTCATTTTTGAAACACTTTATCTTAAATAAATCAATTCCGTCGAACGGCCCAAAATCCACATTTCGCATTAATTTCCAAGACTCATTTTCTTCAAATGATTCTTCGACTATTAATATGTATATATAAGTATAAATAGTTACCAAAAGTCCATTTTTAGTTTTTAAAATGATTAGTTTAAGCTTATTGGGTCTTGAGGCCCATTAGTGACCCAAAATATCGTTTACTAGTTTTCAAAACTCGTTTTAGGCCCATTATTAAGCCCATTTAGGAAAATAAGTCTATCGAGAAGTCCACGAAAGAAGCCAAGACTCACGGACCAAGACTAAGCCATGGTTTGGGCTTAGCTTATTGGGTCATGGCCTTTTAAGCCCATTATAAGCTATCCGTAGCTTATTATTAAGCCGTTAAGCTACGCAAGTTCTTAAATATTAAAATAAGCTATAACCAAAGTCATGAAAATAAGCTGGACCACAATAAGGTTCACAATAAGCCACGGCTTATTGGTCCTTATTGGGTCATGGGTTTTAATAGCCAAAAAACCATATAGAGCTTAATAAATAAGCAAATAAGCTATAGGTACTTCTAGTTACCAAAATAAGCTACTACAATAAGCTACAAAAATATGACGAAAGAGGTAAATAACAAAAAGTACTCCCTTGGTTTCCCTTCTCCTAGCCGCGAGCATATAAGCTCCAAAACAAGCTATTCGAAGCTTTTAAATAAGCTAAATAAGCTGTTAGTTATTCTAGTTTGCAAAATAAGCTATCATAGTAAGCTATAAAAATATGACAAATATAGGTAATAACAAAAAACATGTTTCTTTTGTTTCCCTTTTGGACCGAATACAAATAAGCCCTAAATAAGCTATATCAGGCTTTTTATATAAGCTAGATAAGTATTAAGCTATATAGTATATAAATGTTATTCAACGATCACAACCATCATAATAAAATGGCCTTTCCTTGTTCCCCTTTTTCCCACATCGAACCGAACAAACACCCCTATATTTTTATTTGTTAATTTTAAGCTTTCAATTTTTAACAAACTGATCGTACAACTATTATCTATGCATCATAATATTAATAAAAGTACAAAAATATTTGAGAAATAAGTGACTTATAAATAGGGTTTTGAAAATGAGATTAAACAATAAACCGACAACCCAAACGTTGTTTTAATGAACCCACACCTATTGGAATCAACCCGAAAATACCCAAACTCTTATGTTTTTTTATTAAAGTTGAAAAAACTATGTGTTTGTGTGTGTGTTGTGGTGCGTCCGAAAAAAGCAAGAGAGAAAGAGAGAATAGAAATTTTAATATGTGTGACTATGAATGCAAGTGTGTGTTTGAAATCATATAAAACAAATGGTTAGTACTAGGTTGGAGACAAGAGTGCTAAAATGGTGCCTCCTTGCTCCTTAGTGGGGCTCGAAACCGGCTAGGAATCCAAGGGGGTCCTAGTTGCGTTTTCTCACCTGTCGAGTCCTGATTCGGTTCAAATAGTATACGTATTAATAATAAAGTATAAGAAATTTCAAAGATACCCTTGAGGACAAAGGTAATAAGAAAAATTCACACAAAAATATCGTACGTTTTACCGGTAAGTGGTCACCTGGTCGTTTATACCCCAAGAATCATGAAATTGAAACTCCATTTTTTTATTTGGACAATGATTTGAATTGGTTTCAAACTTTTTGAGTTGGTTTTCTATTTCTACAATTAAAAGCACGTAAAACATTCAAAGGAAAACAATTAAGCACAAAAATGATAATGGGTGTGACAACTGAGATTTGAGCAGGTTAGTTTATACCATTAGAAATGGCTAAGAGTTCATTTTATGTGTTTTCAAGGTGATGCTTAGTGATTTTTATGTGTGATAGTAAGACAAGTATGTGCATGATATCATTTTTGAGTGTATGAGCATCTCAATTTGAGTAAGTTGATTTTGGATTTACGAGTATTCCATTTGTTCACATTTTAGATTATAAAGGAAAGAATGCGTAATGCATGTATTGCTACGTCAATATTTGTGGAGATTTAGTGTTAAGCGTTATGAGAATTTTGTCATTTTTTTAGAAAAGAAATAAGTGAGTGAAATATAGAAGTTTGAGCAAACATTCTAAAAAATAAAAGTGGTTTGGTGAATGAAAGTTATTTTTCGAAAGGTTAGTAAGTAACTTTTATGTAAAAAGTTTAATCAATAGCTTAGGTTTATATAAAAACTAAGGTAATAAAGTAAATTAGATAATTAATACGGTTAATATATATATAATATATAAATCATCTGTATAAATATATATATATATAATTTATATAATAATATATATATATATATAATAATTTTATATATATATATATATATAAGAATAAAGAGGTGCGTCCGGTTTAGGGTTATAGAAGAAAAAATATATTTTTTAGAATTATTTGAGTTGGGCTAGGACTTTAAGGAATTAGTTATATAATCAATTGGCCCATCTCTTTTCTCTTCTTCTTGTTGCCGTGAACTTGTGTCCCCAAAACCCTAAGGAAGACAAAAATTTTGATCAAGAAATCTAGGTGTTAGATCGTGCTAATTCAAGAAAGATCGTTAGGTATGTTCTTCTTCCTTGTTTATTCTTTTAATTCATGTAACATCATTTATGATAGATCTAAGGTTCACATAAAATACAGAATATTAATGATATTTAATGATGTTAGAATGATTAGGGCTTGATTTGGGTCATGATCATGCAATTGGTTAGGTTAGATTTGGGATAAAATCTTGATTTAGGATGAGCAGAATTTAGGGCTGTGTTTACGAGTTATTATCTCCATGATGGTAATATTTTTTTATTGTTACTGGACCCTAAACAGTAGCTCATTGAATGTACTTTCCAAAAAATCCGACCTCGAAAGTTTTTAAGGTCGGGAAGTCATTCAAATGTTGTTTACCCTAAAAGTTGTCAAAACAGAAAATACGGGTCAGATTTAGGTCGTGTTTGTGAGGGTAAAATTCTAACTTAAAATTCGAATTGAGCTTAGCCTTTATACATTAATTAAGTTCCATATGTATATGGAGAAACCCCTAAAGGATACCTTTTGATTTTATGTCTAAGTATGGTTAATAAGTTCAAACTTTTTATTGTGCAATCAGATCCGAATTAGGACTGTTTTGAGGTTTGATTTTCTTAGGAGTACTTGTGCATGTAAATGGATTTTGGAAATCCAAAGGTAGTTAATATACTCATAAATAAGCATGGGTGATTTTTGGTATGAATTATGAGGGTCATTAAGTAAGGGTTTGGAGTACGTAAAGTCATGATTAAATTCTGCAATTTAGAGTTAATTATAAGTAACTAGTTGGAAGGAGTTTAATGAATTGTTAAGTTTGGGCATGTGTCGGGTGACCCATGATGATTAATTTAACCCTTAGACCGACCATCATATGACTGATACGGTGTTCTTAAATCTTTTGGCCTTAATAGCGTGTAACACGTGTTTTTGATTGTTTAGATTTTGTGCTGAGTGTTTGTGGAAGCTGCAAAGCAATCAGTGAGTTTCATGGCCCCTATTTTCATATGACTTTCATTAGGGTGGAAAATTTTGGGGGGGAAAAAAAAATGGGCAAAGTGTTTAAAATGTTTTGATTACGTATAATTGTTTTGTCAAGAATGAATGGACTTATACGTGACTATTGATGTTGTGTGCTACATGCTTTTAAGATGTGATATTGATAAATTATGAACTAACGTCAGGGGTGATCACCTGCATGTACCATGCCTGTTTATTGAAGTACTGTGGCAGCGGGCAGGAAGGTTTACTTTTGAGAGTATCCCGGATTGGGCAAAGGGGAGTAACCACAGGGACCTTGGTACGATTGAGACGTCTTATAAATCGTTACTAGGAATCATGTAATTGGAGTTGTATTGATTGTATTGGTTATGCCCCCCAATGCCTTAGCTTGGTAAAGATAGTTCCTTTATTTCCTGCAATGTTTCCTTAATTATACACAGTAATTTGCAATGAATTGATTTTCGTGTCTGAAACCCAAAGACGCACTCAACTTTATGTTACTGTTTTTAAGCATCATTTTCAGGGGAGAATCGTGATGAAAAAAGGATGTAAAGAGAGTGGCTAGAAGAACCCAGACATTGCTTGTGGCGTTTGTCCCTTTCTAGTCTTTTTTCATTTATGACATTTTGATATGCATGATACTTGTTTGTTGGAGATTGTTATGTATTTGGCCATTATTATTTTCGTGTACGACATTACTTTTTATAATGCCAGACCTCCTTTATCTTGTGTTGGGTAATTACTATGACACATAGTGTCCATTTTATTATTTCTTCATTAGATTTCTCTATAGTAGACACCCATTGTGTTGTGATATATCTATATTACGCCTCATGTTTCCGCCTAGGCGGGGTGTGACAGATTGGTATCAGAGCCTTTGGTTATAGAGAAGTAGGTGGTTAAGCCTAGACTATAACCTAGGGGTCCTTCATGTAGATGCATTTAGGGCTTAAGTGTTTAATGCTATAACTGCTATGCTTCCCATCTATTTTTGCATAGCTTATATATCTCGTATTTTGCTAAGTTGTCATTTTAGTTATTTTGCCTACCATTATCTGATATGATACGTATTACTTTCTTAGTATTTTAGCTATGTTTTCCCCCACCCATAAGAAGTCTCATTAGGGAATAATTTTCCCAACTAGACTTAAGCATTATAAGAATCCATAAGAGGAGCCTCTTGTGGAACCGAAGGAGATAGGATAGTTGATCGTTTGTTGGATGCGCATAGTAGGGCTGGACCCGCGGAGTCGGGTGATTCTTGTGGAGGCAAAGTCAAACCCAAGCGAGGCCTAGCATAAGTTTATCCCGTCCTTTACCTCGTCATGTTGTTATTGATTATTTCTTTCGGATATTTCATATTTTGGAAGTCGTTGCGAGACTTTCGTTCCTTTATGTCGTTTCAATTTCAATTTGATATAAGTAAGTAGTTATTTGATGGAGCATCTTTTTTGTGTTAAGTTGGAGTGGTTTAAGATGTGGAATGTGGTATATGTGCTTATATGTTAATTATGATTGATATGAGTAATCTTGGAAGTAAGTACACGTGTGAAAGGAGACACTTATAATTATGGTGGCCAACATAATTATAAAAGCATCACACACATAGACTTGTAACCATGATTGCATTTATTTGTGTTTGGTTATAAGGTGGTAGTGTAATACGTTTTTTTTATAAGTATTCATGATAAGGATGGTGGTATGGGTAGAGAATTATTCTCTTACCCTAATTGGAGGATATGTTAAATTGAGTTGTATAGATAGTAAGTTTCTCTTCTATCTAGTATTTGCGGATACCTAGTATTATTATTATTATTATGGTTGCTCGTTGCTCGGTGGTTTGTTTGGATTTCCTGAGTCTAAGCTTAGCATCCCTTCATCGTACTTTGTTAGTATGGATACTCGATTTTTCCTATTTGATGTCTCGATGTATATTGGTTGTTCGGAGTTTGCTCTTTCGGATATAGGCGCGTTTTGTTAGTTGTTTTGTTGCATTGATTACTGGTATGAGTAATGAACGTTTCTTTTAAGCACTAATTATTCCTAACATATTAGTGTGGATCATTACTCCCTTGGTTGTATATCCCTTGGTTTTCATAACCCGTTGGCGACATGTTAGTATCGATGCTTTTAGGTTTGCTCTGTTGATCGTTATTTTGGATAAGACCTTACGGTTTCTTTTGGGTACGTAACGTCTTGCAAGAATTTTCTTGTACGAGTTCGTTTGATTTTATTTTGAGTATATGGTTCCTGGTGTTTACTTTCGTTTTCAAACAATAGAATTGTGTTAGAGTCTGTACGGTGTTTTACGATCCCTTTTGGTATTATGGTGTCCTTTGTTTGAGTAACATATTTTATAATTGATGTCTAATTATAAAAGCCCTTTTTAAGTATTGTGTTAGTGTTTAGGAAAAAAAACTGTGTTTAAAATGATCTTTGTAAATAGAATATGTTTAAATGGCCTATGTAAATAGGATATGAAAATTGTTGAGTGGTTAAATAAATTTTATTTTATTATAAAAAGCAGGTTTAAAGTGATTCATAGTGGTAAGGTACGATATACCATTAGATAACCATCTCTAGATTTTTATGACAACCAGAATGAATTTTATAAAGATTACATTTAAGACAATTTTATTTATTATTCAAAATATTTTTATACTTAAAGTGACTTTCTTTATTTTAAATTGATTTTTATAAAAACATTATTTAATTTGGTCTTTCGAGTAAAGTCGATAATTGGTATGAGAATTTTCGTCCTTCGTATTGATATTTTTTTATGTGTTCTTTTGTCGTGGTATGTCTGTTGATTTTCTTTCGTTTGCGTGTTCACTCGGTACATATACGTATCCTTTTTCTTTCAAAGGATTCTTATGTCATTTGATCCACGTCTATTTGCATATGTGGAATCTCCTATATGCATTCTAGCCTTTGACTCGATAATCGTTTGTTATCCTATTCGATTGTTCGTAACCTTTGGAGTTCGTTGATACCGTTGAGTCGTGGAAACTTTGATGTGATTGTGGGAAAGGACTGGTTGTCCAAGAGGAAGTTTGTGATAGTATGTCATGAGAAGGTGGTTAGGATACCGTTGGAAGGTGATGAGATACTTCGAGTTCATGGGGAACGTACTTTGGGAGCCGCCAAAGCCCTAATAAACGCTAAGGTAGATGAACCTAGGATAGGTGATATACCCATGGTGCGCGATTTTATGATGTGTTTCCGGAAGATTTGTTGATGACCACCACAGCGAAAAGTTGAGTTTCGTATAGACTTAGTTTATTGAGCGACGCCAGTCGCGAAGTCTCCATATCGTCTAGCACCCTCAAAAATGCAAGAATTGTCTGGACAACTTCAAGAGTTGGAAGACAAGGGTTTCATATGATCTAGTCATTTTCTTTGGGAGCACCGGTGTTATTTGTTAAGAAGAAGGATGGTTCTGTTCGCATGAGTATTGATTATAGGGAGTTGAACAAATTAACTGTTAAAAAACCATTATCCACTCCCTAGGATTGATGACTTGTTTGATTGATTACGAGGAGCATGTCCTTTCTTAAAGATAGATTTTCAGTCAGGTTATCATCAGCTACGAGTACATAAGGATGCCATTCCAAAGACAACATTTTGAATGAGATACAGACATTTTGAGTCTACGGTTATGCCTTTTGGGTTAAACAATGCACCAGCGGTTTTCATGGACTTAATGAACCAGGTTTGCAAACCGTACTTAGGTAAGTTTGTCATCGTATTCATTGATGACGTTCTGGCCTACTCAAAGTCGAAGGAGGAACATGAAGTTCATTTGAAGTTAGTGTTGGAGTCACTGAGGAAGGAGAAGCTGTATGCTAAGTTTTCTAAGTGTGAGCTTTGGTTGGAAGAAGTGTATTTTCTTGGTCACGTGGTCAACCATAACATATTCACGTGGAGACGAGTGAGAGTGAGGCAGTGAGGAATTGGATGATTATTCTTAGGATTGGCAGGTTACTACCGACGTTCATCGCGAATTTTTTTAGATTGTTGAACTCCCTTACTTCCCTAACTGAGAGGAATCAGAAGTATGAGTGGAGCGTAGAACAAGAAGAGGCTTTTCAGACTTTGAAGAATGATTTGTGTGATACCCCGATAAAGCGAATGTGGTGGGTAATGCGTTGAGTAGAAAGGAGAGAGTGAAATCAAGACGAGTAAGAGGAATGATACTGGCAGCCCAAAATGAGGCGTTCAAGCAAGAGAACGTACTCGCAGAAAAGCTACATGGGTTAGATCAACAGATGGAAAGAAAAGGAGACGAGAGTTTGTATTTTATGGATCGTATTTAGGTTCCATTAGTAGAAGTGAAATGGATGAGGCCCATGCATCAAGGTACTTGGTACATCCGGGAGCGGATAAGAAGTACTATAACCTTGGAGACATGTATTGGTGGCCATGAATAGAGAAGGATATAGCTATCTATGTTTGCAAATTTCAGACTTGTTTAAGAGGTGAAGGCTGCAATGCCAAAGACTATTGGTTTGCTGCAACAGCCTGAGATACTTGAGTGAAAATGGGATATAATTACCATGGATTTTATCACTAAATTGCCAAGGTCAAAGTAGTGAGTATGATGTGATTTGGGTGATGATCGATAGACTGACCAAGTTAGCTCATTTTCTAGCTATACAAGAAGATTTCAAGATGTGAAGTTGACAAGGATTTATATTGATGAGATAATAGCAAGGAATGGAATTCTAGTGACGATCAACTCAGATTGAGATGGATGATTTACCTCGTGGTTTTGGCAGACGCTGCAGAAAGTGTTAGAGACGCTATTGGATTTGAGTACTGCTTAGCATCCTCAAGTGGATGGACAAAGTGAACGTATGATTCAGACTTTAGAAGATATAATAAGGGCATGTGTTATCGATTTTGGTGGTAGTTATCATTTAAGCATTCAGTGTGCTCCATTTAAAGCTTAGTATGGAAGGAAATGTAGGTCGCCTATTCTATGAGCAGAGATTAGAGAGAGTAGTTTGACTGGACTTGAGTTGGTACAAGAAACGACTGATAAGGTAGTGCTGGTAAAGGAAAATCCCAAAGCGGTGAGAGATCGTCAAAAGAGCTATGTTGATTATAGGCGTAAGTCGTTAGAGTTTGAGGTGGGAGATCGAGTATTGTTAAGGGTGTCGCCTTGGAAGGGCGTAGTGCATTTTAGAAAGAATGATAAGTTAGCCTCGAGGTATGTAGGTCCATTTGAGATTCTTGAAAGGATCGATCCTGTAGCATATCGGTTAAGATTGTCTAAGGAATTGAGCGGTGTACATGACACGTTTCACGTGTCAAATTTGAAGAAATGTTTGGCGGATGCTAAATTGCATGTGCCTTTGAATGAAATCAAAATTGACAAGACTTTACGTTTTGGTGAGGAACCCGCAGAGATTATGGACCATGAGATTAGGAATTTGAAGCGTAGTAAAATATCACTTGTGAAGGTTCGTTAGAATTTAAAGCGTGGTCCCGAGTTCACTTGGGAGCGCGAAGATTATATGAAGTCTAAGTATCCTCAGTTGTTTGTTGATCATGCTGATGAATCGGCTAGTTAAATCTCGGGATGAGATTTCCATAAGGAGGGGATACTGTGACAACCGTGATTTGAGCTGGTTAGTTTATACCTTTAGAAATGGCTAAGAGTCCATTTTGTGTGAATTCTTGTGTGCTATGTGTTATATATGTGTGCTAAGTGGTTTAAGTATGTGCTTAATATCATTTTGAGGTGTATGGACATCTCATTTTGAGTGTGTTTGTGTTTGGTAATGAGTATTCCATTTGTTCACGTTTAGTGATAATGGAAAGGAATGACGTATTGCATGCAATGCTACGTCAATAGTTGGATGATTAAGTGTTAAGCATTTAGGGGAAGTGTGTCATGTTGAAAATGAGTTAAGTGAGTGAAATATAGAAGTTTGTAGCAAACTTTCTAAAAATAGAAAGTGGTTTGGTGAAATGAAAGTTATATTTTGAAAGTTTAGTAAGTAGCGTTTAAGTAAAAAGGTTTAATCAAATTAGCTTAGGTTTTTATAAAAAAAACTTAAGGTAATGAAGGAAATTAGTTAATTAATAATTAAAAAATATATATAAAAATATGTATTTAAATAGGGGGGGCGATCGGTTTTGGTTAGGAATTGGGTTTAGGAGTTATAATTTTTATCAAATTGGGCTTAGAGAAGGATAAGGACCCACTAGAGATAAATACCAATGAACCTAGCCCATTATCCCCTTCCCCTTCCCCTCTTTTGGTCGTTCATATGCAGCCCCAAAACCCTAAGGAAGTCAATTTTCATTGTTGATCCAAGGAAAACCTCAAGAATCGTTGTTTAGGTTCTAGCATTCAAGGTAAGCATGTTAATCCTATCTAATTTATATATTCATGTAACATAATTTATGATGGATCTAGGGTTTTCATAAAATTCAGAATATTAATGATATTTAATGATGATAGAATGATTAGGGCTTGATTAGGGTCATGTTCATGCAATTGGTTAGGTTAGATTTGCGTTAAAACTTGATTTAGAGTTGAGCAGAATTTAGGGCTGTGTTCAAATGATGATATCTAGATCATAAAAACGTGTTTTGATATGATTCCAGTACCTAAATTGTAGTTCAAAGAGTCTACTTTTCAAAAAGTCCAGCCTCGATTGATTTGGAGTTCGAGAAGTTGGTTAAACATTAGTTACAAGAAAGGTTGTCAAAACAGTAAATACGGGTCAGATTTAGGTCATGTTTAGGAGGGTAAAACCTATACTTAAAATTCGAATTAAGCTTAGCCCTTCTACAGTAGTTAAGTTCCATATGTATATAAAGAAACCCCAGAAGGAGAGCTTCTAATTGTTTGTCTAAGTATGGTTAATAGGTCCAAACTTTTTAGTGTGCAATCAGATCCAAATTAGGACTGTTTTGAAGTTTGACTTTCTTAGGAGTACTTGTGCATGTAAATGGCTCTTGGGAATCACAAGGTAGTTAATATACTCATAAATAAACATAGATTATTTTTGGTATAATTTATATAGGTCAGCAAGTAAGGTCTTTAAGTTAGTCAAGACACACTAAAATTCTGCATTTTTGAATAAATTATAGTTAACTAATGTAACGTATTAATGAGGAGGTTAAGGTTGGGCATGGTGTCGGGGTGACCCATGATGGTTAATCAAACCCTTATACATCCATCATATGTGAGTTACATGGACTTGAGCTTTTAGCTTGGTCGCGTTTAACACGTTTGTGTTTGTATTGTGTAGCTTGTGTTGATATTGTTTGGAAGCTGCTTGTGCATCAGGTGAGTTTCATAGCCCTTTTTTTCTTATAATTTATTAGGGTGGAAATGATGCTTGTGGTTTGAAAAGTTTTAATTGCTGTTATTATGTGGTTTTACTTGAGGCATGAACAGTTATGTGGTTATTATATGTGATGTGCTTTATTGTTGTGTGGTTGGTTGGAGCGGAGGGGTACGCCTATCCCATTGCTGTGTGATTCCGGTTGGAGGGTAGTGGTTCTACCTATTTAAATCTAACTGGAGGGTTGAAATAAAACTCAATTCTATATGATTCCGATTAGAGGGTAGTGCTTCTACCTATTTAAATCTAATTAGAGGGCTGGAATAATACTCAATGTTGTGTTGGTCCAGACCTAAGTATAAGTTCAGCTGGTAGACTTTTAGGTGCGTAAGTGACATATTTGGGATCGGGGGTAACGCTCCTACCTAGTGTTATAAGTTGTTGGATCGGGGGTAACGTTCCTACCTGTTTATGATGAGATATGCGTTGGATCAGGGGACACGTTCCATCCTAATTATGGTTGTTTGTGCGTTTGCATGTTAGCCTGTATAATTGCTAGCTTAACTGTCCTGCCATGTTTTGTTTTATTAATCACAACAATTAATTTAAATCTTGTATTGGTGTCGTAAAACCTATGACTCTCACCAACATTTGTGTTGACGTTTTTAAGCATCATTTTTAGGTGAGCATAAGGAAGATCATAGGAATGTGAGAAGTGGCTAGAGAGACCTTAGGCTGCATGCGGAGTTTAATCTCCTAGCTTATTTATTGTTTGATTGAATATTAGATATTTGTTAGTTGATCTGCTTAGACTTGTTTTATGTGTATTTCATGTCTTAGTATTGATTTAAACCCCTTTTACTTCAATATAAGACGTCGGATATTATTTTATGTTTGCTGGGTATTTTCATGACACTTTGTGTCCCTTATGTTCTGTTTAGTTCATTTAGTTCTCTATATTGTTGACACTATTATGTTGTGATGATATCCATGATGTTACATGTAGTATATTGGATATCATAACACAAGCCTAAGAATGATGGGTTGGCCAAATTTCTAGAGAGAGAAAGTGACTTGTCTAGTGAGAGAAAACACCTTTAAGTGTGTGTATTATAAAATGAACAACCAACCCCTTCCCATGGCTGGAAAGGGGTATAAATACATGTGTTCGGATGCCCTAATGGGCTATGGTATGGGCTTATAAGTGGGTAAAAGACCCGACCCAATACCATGAGTCATATGCTTACGATTAAACTACGAGCTATGCTATTCTAGACAATACACGGGGTGACCGAGTCTTTTTCTTAAACCTAACAATCTCCCCCTAAGGGAGGTCACCCCTGAAAATACAATTTTAATTCTAGCATTCTAAGTCTTGACTTTCTGGCTTTAGCTCGTAGTCTTTGATTCTTCATTATTTGAGTTCTTTGTACATTATGTAGTGATCCTTGAGCTTTGTTCCTTAGACTTGTATGATCTTTGAGCATTCTTTGAGATCATCAGCCACAGTACATCTCCAAATCATCCCTGTGGCAGTTTTTCCTCCATGTGATGTTGTGACCTTCGGACTGGCATGCTCACACTTTTCTGGATCATGATAGTACTCATCAGAGTTGCGAAAGCTGTATTATAGGTCTTTCAGTTGTCATGACGTCTTTGATTATAAACATTAAGTGTGAGCATGGGTTTGTGAATTGACTCCACTGGAACGAGGTATCTCCATCTCCATTTTTACTTGAGCCTGTAATAAAACAATTAGCAATAAAGCTTATAGACGAATATGGCTTTGTCATTCGCCCGAGTTTGGTTGGATAAACCTCCGGATCCGTGAGGACCGACCTGTGATCAGGTAGATTCATCTTAAGAAGAATCTCCTTGACAGGATTTCCAGTATAAGTATCGGATCATCTAATGTACAACCTTCAGAGTCACCATACTTGCCTGTTCCCTTAGTCGGAATGTCTCAAAGCAGACAGCACGACAAGAGTGAATCGGTTAGTTACTATCTTACCGATTGAAGAGGAAAATTGATTTGAAAATCAATCGACGTGTCACTTGAGAAATTGATTTTGTGACACATTGATATGTGTGAAAACACATATCCATTTTATATCCAAAATGACCCATAAAAGACAAAATTGTGCTTAAAATGTTTGTATATTGCTTGTTTTGTCTTTGTGATTGTGTAGGTACGGATAATGCAAATATCACAAGAAAACGGTCAAAACCGGACAAACACGAACACGAGACGGAAAAGAGTGTACAAGAGCCGAGGATTTGATAGCAAGAAAGGTCAAAAGTCAACTCTAGTCAACCTTTAGTCAAACAAAGTCAACTCACTAAATGACAAAACCCAAAAATTCCCAAAACAGCCC
>BQNB010112026.1:0-17306 GCA_026074375.1 Tanacetum coccineum
TACAAAGTGTAAAGTAATATTAACTTGGGTAAATTTAATAAAACTTTGGGTATTGGGTACAATGGTGGGTATTTGTTGAAGCGTAGATAAATTAATGTGGTTTCGGGTATGTCTAAACGTATTTTATCGCGAAACGTAATAAATTTAAGTAACCAATAAAAATCAATGAACAATGACCATAATTATTCTCAAAAAAATTATGTAATACTTGATTGATGTAAACGCTTAATTGTTTGGTGCCCGTTTACATTGAACGCAAATTTTTAGCTTACGCAATTTTACTTAATACATGAAATTACAAGCAAACGCGTACGATACTATAAATAAATAGTAGATTTATCGACGTCGTCAATGACTTGAAAACACGGGGTGTTATAGACTTCCCCCATTAAACGAGCCTTATCCTCAAGGCTTACAATGCAACACTTGACGACGGTGCAGTCTTGGTGAAAAGGTGTGGGTATTTCTTCTTGAATTAGTCTTCACGTTCCCACGTGAACTCAGGACCTCTCTTGGAGTTCCATCGAACCTTGACTAATGGGATCTGGCTTTGCTTCAACCGTTTAACTTCACAGCCCACTATTTCTACTGGTTCCTCAACAAAATAAAGCTTGTCATCAAGATGAAGTCCATCCAATGGAACGGCTAATGGTTCATCGGCATGACACTTTTTCAGGTTGGACACATGAAATGTATTATGAACTCTGCTCAGCTCTTCAGTAAGATCGAGCTTGTAAGTAACCTCTCCGACCTTTTCTAACACCTTGAAAGGTCCTACATACCTGGGGTTTAACTTCCCCCGTTTGCCAAAACGTACGACCCCTTTCCAAGGCGAAACTTTAAGCATAACTTTATCCCTGACATGGAATTCCATTGGCTTACGCTTTAAATCGGCGTAACTTTTCTGTCGATCATGAGCGGCTTGCATCCTTTGCTTGATTTGGACAATTTTCTCGGTCGTCTCTTGAATTAGTTTTAGGCCAAGGATTTGAGCTTCTCTAACTTCGGTCCAACAAACAGGTGAACGACACTTTCGACCATAAAGTGCTTCAAATGGTACGACCTTGATGCTAGCATGATAGCTATTGTTATATGAGAAGTCGACTAATGGCAAATGGTTAACCCAACCCTTTCCAAAGTCGATCGCACAAGCACGCAACATATCCTCGAGAGTTTGAATGGTCCTCTCGCTTTGCCCGTCTATTTGTGGATGGTACGCAGTACTCATATCCAGGTTAGTACCCAAAGCATTCTGAAGTGACCTCCAAAAATTGGATGTGAACCTCGGGTCGCGATCATAAATGATTGAAACATGTATTCCATGCCTCATAACAACCTCCTTTAGGTACATTCTTGCAAGTTTATCCATAGGATCAGTCTCTCTCATCGGTAAGAACATTGCAGACTTAGTGAGTCGGTCAACAATCATCCAAATGGTGTCATAGCCTTGCGACGACTTAGGAAGCTTAGTAACAAAATCCATAGTGATGTTGTCCCACTTCCATTCAGGTATCTTGGGTTGTACCAACAATCCTGATGGTCTTTGATGTTTAGCCTTGACCTTAGCACAGGTCAAACACTTGCTAACATAGGTGGCGATGTTTGCCTTTATATTGGGCCACCAATATAGCTTTTTCATGTCTTGGTACATCTTGTCAGAACCCGGATGTATAGAGTATTTTGATTTGTGGGACTCGTGCATGATCACAGTCCGCAAATTGCCATAACAAGGTAACCAACTCCTGCCATTGAGGCATAGGGTTCCATCCGCACGGGGTTCCAACTTTTCTGTCCTAATCGCCTCTGGATTTTTAGCGTTTTCAACCAACATTCCTCCAACATCTTCATTCTTGATGTTCTCTGGTTTCCGTGCTTCAGTCTGAGCATTCAGGATTTGTTTGGGAAGATCCAAACTAATAGTCATGACTAAGGCTCGAACTCTTAACGGTGGTTCTCGTTCTTTCCTGCTCAAAGCATCAGCAACAACATTGGCTTTCCCCGGGTGATAACGAATATCGCAATCGTAATCACTAAGCAACTCTAACCATCGGCGTTGTCTCATGTTTAGTTCCTTCTGATCAAGAATGTGTTGTAAGCTCTTATGATCAGTGAACACTGTACACTTGGTTCCGTACAGATAGTGCCTCCAAATCTTGAGAGCGAACACTACTGCTCCAAGTTCCAAATCATGAGTCGTATAGTTCTTCTCATGAATTTTTAACTGGCGTGATGCATAAGAAATCACCTTTTCTCTTTGCATCAACACAGCGCCCAAACCCTTCTTTGAAGCGTCGCAGTATGCGATGAAATCTTCGCTTCCCTCAGGTAAGGCAAGGATTGGTGCACTGCACAATTTCTGCTTCAACAGTTGAAAAGCTGCTTCTTGTTTATCGCCCCACTCAAACTTGACCTTCTTCTGGGTGAGCTTGGTCATAGGTTTGGCGATCTTCGAAAACCCTTCAATGAATCTTCGATAATACCCAGCAAGACCTAAAAATTGACGAATCTCCGTTGGTGACTTAGGAGATGTCCAATCTTTAATGGATTCAATCTTGGCTGGATCCACATGAATTCCTTCACTATCGATCACATTCATTGGCTGGATCCAATAATTCCTCACTATCAATCACGTGACACGAGAACTGGAACTATGTGGGAATCCAAAATTAAACTATTTGGAAAACTTGGCATACAACTCCTCCTTCTTAAGCAATTCTAAGATTTGCTTAAGCGGTGTTCTCTGTTCTTTCTTTTCTTCAAATATATCAGAGATAATCGTAATAAAGACATTACAATTTATCCAATATGGTTTCATAACCCATTCATAAGGTCCATGGAATACGGCAGGTGCGTTGTGTCCAAAACCAAACGGCATAACTTGAAATGCGTAAAGGCCATAATGAGATTCTGAAAGCAGTCATTTGGAATGTCTCTTCTCGAACCCGCATTGTGATATCCTGACCTTAGTCGATTTTCGAGTAGTACACTCGACGACCTTGGAGCTTGTCAAATAAATAATCAATTCCTTGGGAGCGATAACGGTTCATTAACCTAGCCAAGTTTAATTCAATTCCCGGTAACAAGGCACATACCGGATGATCCGTCTTCTTTTTGACAAAACAAGACCGACTCCCCAAGGCAGGAACTAGGTCTTATAAAGCCTTTGTCGGTATAAGCTCTTTCAGTTGCTCAGAATAAATCTTTCATTTCGAAGGCGCCAATCGATAAGGTGCCCGGCTAACAGTGCAAAAGCACCAGGACCAAAATCAATTTGAAACCTCCTTGTCGATCGGGAGGGAAGACCCTGCAAGTCTCAGATACTTCAGAAGTCTTGAACTATTTGGTACATCCTCAAGTTCGCTTCTTCTCGACTTTGTCTTCAACCTATTTTTGTATACTATGTGCCAGAAAGATAGGAAACCCTTTTTCATGTAAACTTTCTTGCATTTAGTGCAAGAAATGATGTTAATCGCGTGTTCACATCCCCTGGGTACTTATCCATCACCGTTTATGATTAAGGTTTTATTTTTTCAGGAAGCACATCTTCTCGGAACATACAATGACCGCTTGGTATTTTCGCCAACCAATCCATCGCCGAATTATAGCATCGAAACTACCAAGTTCTAACA
The DNA here is from genome assembly GCA_026074375.1 of Tanacetum coccineum. Taxonomy (NCBI): domain Eukaryota; kingdom Viridiplantae; phylum Streptophyta; class Magnoliopsida; order Asterales; family Asteraceae; genus Tanacetum; species Tanacetum coccineum. The sequence continues at coordinate 3,630 of BQNB010112026.1, forward strand.
CAAGAGTACGTTTGTGTTGAATTGATGGTTAGAGAAGTGTAATGTGCAAACCCTAAAGTATAGTGGTTTAACCCCACATATACTCCCAGTCAGCTAGTTCGAGACATCCATAATAATGATCTAGGGTAGATGCGATGATGTCAGATTTGGGAGCAAAATGCAGTAGAACACAAAACACTTCGATCGGCACCCATATCAACAAGATATAAGCATAGCAGTTGTTTAAAGGAACGTACCCAGCAATGATGTTGTCTGATTTGCCCTCGCATTTTCCATCCACATACACCCTTCGTTGGAGCTCTTTCCTTCCCATCTTGATTAACCACGGTCATTGTTTCTCAGTTTTGGGCAGTTTCTTCTAAAATGTCCTTGAGCTCCGCACTCATAGCAACCATTTCCCTTCTGATTATTATTGTTGTTGTTGCGGTTGTTGTTGATTCTGACTATTTCGGGAAGTGTTTTCAAACTTCCTCTTGTTTTCAGCTTGTCTTTTCGCAATGGTATTGACTCTCTTGTCCATCAGTTCAGTAGCCATTTCAATAGCCACTTGCATTGTCTTTGGTTTTGAAGCTACGATGTTTCCATGGATCATGTCGGGCAGTCCCCCGACATACCTTTCAATTTTGTCTGACTCCTCAGGGAAAAACATCTCACACAGGAGGAAGTGTTAGTTCTTGAAAACTTGTTGTTACTTGACCACAATGCCTTGTACCTATCACTTTCAAGTTCCATAATTCAGCCTCAAGCTTCTTCATTTCGTTTCGTGGGCAATATTTGTCGATCATCTTCTTCCTTAGATCGACCCAAGTCATTGAATATGCAACATCATGGGTAACAGTCATAACATGGGAATTCCACCATGTTAGAGCACTTGCTAAAAGAGTACAAGTAGAGAACTTGACCTGGTTTTCCACCGAGCAGTTGCTTATTCGGAAACAGTCTCCATTCTTTCCAAACCATTGGTTAACACACCACTACCCTCATGCCCTTGAAATACAAGGTTTGCACTTCATAAAAATCCTGGGTAATTGCACTCTCGGGCAACGCGTTCAAGATCCCCTGACCACCCGTTTCCCGAAAATGGCTATCAATGTCAATTCCTAGTTGCGATCCCGTGCGGCCATGCCAGAGCGACACTGACGACCATTGATCAATCATAGCTTGGATTGGGCATTTGTGACCGTAGTGTGTTGGCTGTGTTGTAGTTGTTGGCCTGTGTGACCTGTGGCTCTTTTTGTGTGCCCCATTTTCTTTAATCACAAGAAATTACAATAGTCGTTAGATTCAGTAAAATCATAACCATGACATACATATCCATGATAAATAAAGTGAATCACACACACAATGAAATGCACAATTGAATTGTAATTAACAATGATATAACCATATCGACATTCATATCTCACAGAATTCGTTATAAACATGACATAATAACCAGTCATTTTTATATATAACTAAAAAACACACATGATTGGGTTCAGATACAAAAATATTTACCTTTATTAGGTTACAAAAGAATATATAAACCAAACATACTAGCATGGAGATAACCCGTAAGACTTAGAGGCTACACAGGATAGCTAATCAGAATAAAAGATCTATTACATGGATAGCAACCAAAAACAAAAGATCTATACCCTGCTACTCGGCAGAACACATAAACTAAATAGACTGCATAGTAGATACAATCATAACCAAAGTCTATGAACTGCTAACCCAGTTCCCCAATTCCACTACGCCGCTCCAGCCTCCAGGCCTGGGTACGCATGATAATACAAACATGCAAGATCATCTGCACCTGACGCTGCCACTCGTGGCGACGCACCTGAGGACCCACAGTCCCTCAAATACTGTACTCGTGCCTCTAATGGCCCTGCATGAGCCTCAGACATAGCCAAGGCATGACGAGTCACCATACCCTCTTGCTCGTAAGCAATCTCCTCTCCTCAATTTACCTTCAACTCAGCTCTCACAGACTGCAAGATCCTTCGCATCGTGATGTCGTGAGTAATAACTCTGAACTCTCTCTACTACAACTCTACCTAAGTAACTGACCCTCATGTTGACCATCCTCTAAAGCGTCATCATCGCTCCTCTCATATTCGAAGTTCTGGTCTCTATAGTGTTCTACAAGACTATGAACGACTCGATGGGGCCAAAGTGGGTCCTGGCTGTCTCGCAGCAAGCAGCATCAAACTCTCTCCAATCTCACACCAGGACCTGGGAGTAGTAAGTAGGTTAGTCTCTTCCGCGCGGGCGTGTCAGCCTCGGAATATAATCTCTGCCAGTAGATGTGCAGGTAAAGGTAACAATGGTGGGGTCCCGGAGGGTGTAAGTGAATGTAGAAGGCTGATCTATATCCTCTCATCTCAACCTCGATGCTCTAGGGATAAGGGACGACTACATGGAGATTAAAAAGTGATGGTGGTAGAGAAAGAGTGTAGTGCCTCAATCCTCAGCTGGCAATAAGTCCTCCCGGGATGCTCAGCTCCGAATGTACACTGGTAACATGATCCTCCAGCTCCCATGGGATCCGGTACATATGCTGAAGAACGTGGTGCCGCTCCATAGCTGTCCCTGGCAGCCATCTCGTAAAGGATCCTCAGATGGAATAACCCAAGAACGGCCTCAGAGTTAACAGAAAAAATAGGTAATAGGCAGAATCAGCTGACATGACTACTGTGACCAGCAAAAACAACTTATGAGTATATATTATATAAGACTCTTATAGCAATATACATTTATAATCATAACATGTATATCAATTATGAGTGCATCTAGTCCAATCAACTAATGCAACAAGTAGTGTAGCATAATGTTGCACAATGTATGTCCCCGTGTAAACAAAGGGGTATTTGAATCCTCTTTTTGAAAACGGTTATAGTCCAGCAAAAACATTTGACCTGGTTCTCTATAACCTTGGCTCTTGATACCAATCTGTAACACCCCCAAATTGGGTCGCAGTGGAATATGGGTCCGGGGCGTGTTACTTCTCAGATCAATAACACAAGATATATATAGAACGACCAAAGGTCGTTTGAAAACGATACATTGGATTTAACCAAAGTAATTGTTACATAGCCCGAAGTCTTAACCTTTGTGCACATTGATCAAAATACAAAGATTTTCAGCCCATACAGATAACAAAATGAAATGCGACAAAATCTTTAATGCATGACATCCAAATCAAAACCACCAATGTATCCATCGCACCTCGTGCTTTATAGATCCCCCGAAAAAAACATTGCTTTAAAACGCACATAAAGGTTGGTGAATTCATAGGTTTGATAAATCATTATATTGTAGACCACAAGATTTCCCAAGAGTAATGATAATGCCAAGCCGATGCAGACATCATAATTAAATGTCATATACGTTGCACTAAAGCATCATGACCACTGAAAGCTTTGACGTTATGGATACCAATTAATGGCCAGACATTGCCCGTTGTGATGTTCTAACCCCGCAACATCCTATGATCGACATGGTATAGCGTATCGATTTGTTCCATGTTAGCTAATCACCCGAAACGGGGTTGCAAACCCAATATATCTATGAATAACATTCGTGCTACACAATCCCGCAATTGACATTTCATAGATAAATAAGGCTCAATATGGGTTATCGCTACTTAGGCAACACGTAATCATAACATGAAACTTAACCACTTGTGTCCAATTGTAAAGCATTGCATGTTTTTCACCCCAAAAACTTTGTAAAACAAAAGCATGTAAAACGTGGGGCTATGAACTCACCTTGAGTGAGCAAATACCAAGTGTATCACAAATAGTGCGTCACGCAAATCGATCAGATGCAACCTATTTAAATTAAGGTCGTATAAGTACCGAGTACTTTAATCAATAACATTGAATATAATCCTATGGTTGCAACATCGTACTATCGTTCGGGCTATCATAATTAAAGAGGTCATGACATGACGTACGAGGAGTTAGGACACTTTAAATCGTAAATCCAACAACTCGTCGATACGCCATCCGAAGAGGCCTCATTATGAAACTCCCTAGTAATATAGTACTTTGATAACCACATAATATTCTATATAGCTCAATCACCAACTAATGGTTTTGGTAAAATTGTGTTTAATAAGTTAAAACGTTTATAATTACCGTTTTAGCAAAACTGAGGCCTAAACTTTTTTATCGTTTAAAGCCCGATTCTCTCGCTATTCATATGCCCATGCTTTTCGAATTAAGAACGGTTAAATCGATATTTGACACTATTACATAAAATTTGTCTCCCTTAGAACAGATAATCTTTACTGTTCATAGAACAGACTGAGCTTTATGTAATGTCGTATTTTTGTCCGTAAAACCCCGTAAATGTCGTATTTTATTCGTATAGCTCCGTTTTTAGTGATCTTTCGAGGACGTCTTCAAGTTTTTTGAAAGTTCTCTAATTTTATGAGGTTTACAAAAATATAAAACTATCTTCAATGAATAGTAACTTTATAAAAATAGTTTTATAAAAGTATTAATTATCGAAACTCGCGAAATTCTAACCGTTCGATATAAATTGAAAAATTAACGATTCTTATCATTTTGGAATCCTAAAAATTGTAATATTATTTAAAAATATCAACACATTCGTTTATAATTTTATAACAATGTTTTTGATAAAAATTACTCCTTTACAAACTCCGTTTTAATAAACGTATAAAACTCGTTTTTAACCGTACCTTTTTCGTTATTAATCCCGTCTCGGACAAAGTTTCTTACCTTTTCGGAACATCGTAATTAGTAATTTTTTCACACATTATAAAAATATAAAATAAATAGGTAAATATTCTGATTTTGGACAGAATGTTTTGGTTGAGCTTGTTGAATCCATTTTAACCCTTTTTCTTTTATACTTTACCACTTTTGTATTTTTACCACAATCTTATATATATCATATATGTTATATATCATTTATATATTAGAAATTTATTAGTCCATAATAGTACCCTCATATGTCCAAGTTAACCAAGGTTACAAATCCATGATAACACTAAAGACCATAACTTACTTAGTAACCTTTAATTACTAAGTTTGTCCATAATCAGTTTATACATATCCAAGTGTTACAAGTGTATTTCGTTCCAAGATAAACTTTATTTTAGTGTCAAGAAACATTATATATGAGTCCATAGTTAATCTTAAACTTTGTCTTTAGTATTTCTATTAACTTAAAACATTAATGAAACTTTGAAAACCCTAATTAACCTATAATCATGTTTACCCAAACAACAATGAAACAATATTTATCAGCCTATTTAAAACAAGATATATGTAAAAACACAACATATATAAAAATAATCCTGAGATCATTTCAAGTAAAATCATCATTTTTCATGATAAAAACCTAAATGTTATTTAAGCTATAAAGAATTAACATAAGCATATAAATGAAAATTGTAAGAACATAAAGAGTTCAAATATAGACTTTAATGATGGATGATGATTGTGACAACAATTCTAAACCCTTGTTTATCCTTAAAATCCAAGCTTGCACAAAGAAACCCTAGCTTTCCTTAATAAAAACCCTAAGCTTCTTTCACTTCTTTAATACTTGAAAAAGCTTAGCCAATGCTTGGAAATACCTTAGAATGTCTTATAATGGATGTGTATAGGAGTGTATGTTGTAGAAAAATTTATATGGGGTTTGGTTGTGTGCATGCTTATTGCCGTAGCATATAAGAGAACAAAGGAGGGTTTTTTTTGATTTTCTAGTATAAGGTGTTTAAGCATGTAGTGATCACTCTCTTATGTAATGCATGTATATAAAGTGTAGATCTAGTCAAGGGAACATGGTAATGTCCCTAGGATGGGTCATGTCTTACGGATGGCTTTTAGGTCAAAGAAATAAGGCTGGTGTGGTATTAATGAAGAAGTTGTTCATATTGACCAAATTTGTACAGTTTCCTTATATTTCTTTATTACTTTGTATCCATGCAAGAATTTCGCATGAAAGAGCTATACATGAATATATTTGAGTAGACACATTTATTATTGGAGTATAAATGTGGGTATTAGTTGAAGCGTAGAAAAGATTGGTGGTTCCGGATGTGCCTAAACGAAATTTATCGCGAAACGTATACATTTAACGTATGTCGATAAAAATAAAATTAACAAAAGGTTAACAATATATCTCAGAAAAATTCTTAAACCCTGCATGATGTAAACAATTAAATTGTTTGATTGCCCGTTTACAATGAACTCTAATTTTTAACTTCCTCGATTAAACTAATTCATAAAAACAAGCAAACGCGTAACCGCGAAAAATAAATAGTATATTTATCGACCGTCAATAGACGTAGAAAAAACAGGGAGTTTATACGCAGAACCACCAAACTCCAAAAGTATGAATCCTTGTAAGCTTCCACACATAATATATTCTTAGCAAACAATGAAGTATGCTAGTACTAGTAGTGATATAGCAAACAATTGGCTTCGTTCTGAATCAATCAACTCACGAATAGAAGCAAAACACCACCTTGTAGTCACAATACCAAAACCGAAAAAAAACCCTAAAGGTTTGTTTGGTTTATGCGTTAGGCAAGAACGGAAACAAAACCCTTTTGGTTTTGTAGAATTCGACGAGCAGATGAATCACAAGGACGAATTTTCTGGTAATAGATTATTGGTATTTTGGTATATCACAACTAACTGAACAACCATCTCTATTTATAGCCTTCAAATTCCAATCCCCCTAATCCTATTAGGAACTATGTATTTCTAAGTCGACTAAAAAGGAAAAAGGGTCAAACCGAAAATTCATTTTTCTTAGTTTTGCGTATTAATTCCTTTAACTTTTAAATACTTAAATCTCATTAACATTTAACGATTGTTTGCTAAATCATTACTTAAACATTGTTTTACTATAACGTTGTTTTTTGCTTTCCCCCTTAGGCTCAAAATAAATATTCCAGACCTATATTATTATGGTGACATAATTCAATAGCTCCACTTAGAAGTACAAGTAAATAAATATTAATAACATAGTAGCGTCCTAGCCAACATGCCAAGTGCTCCAGATAACCGAGTGTGGTTTCATAAAGACACGGACAAATGATTTATGAATTTACAATCCCTTTGTTTCTGATACCGTGTTAAAAATGAATATGAATCAACGTCATTCCATTATTTAACAATTCTGTTTCTTGTATATGTAACTAATCAAGATTACAGAAAATCAATGAGACATATCTACATGAGTTTTTGGTTACGGCCATACACACATCTGATTAATTTTACGAGGGGCCCAGTGGCATCATTCTTCAACTATTGAAGGAACAAATTCTATATTGACTACAACTGTCAAGTCATCATGTTTCAAAATCACTTCTGAAATAACCCTTATTAGTTATCCATTTTTCAGGATAACTTAGACTAGATCAAGAAGGATTATCCACATATGCAAGACCTACTTGCATCTCAAGTCTAAGGATTTTGTAAATAAAATCACTTACAAGATTTACTTAATGACGACGATCCATAAAGTAATATTTTTGTGTTGAGGAAATCTAATATTCATCTTATGAATATCATGTGAGTTTGGTGGACATATTCTTAATATCTAAAATATCACCAATCACTCAGAATTGTCTTAATTTAATAATATTCTTATATTGTTAATCGACAACGGATTAATTTAGAATAACAACTATTATTATTCATGGATTTAAACATGCAAATATATGACACAATTTAAGATAAAAATAACAAAAAATACCAAGTATCATTATTATAAAATAAATTATTCAAACATCCCTTATCCAAATACTAAACACAGATCTACATGAAACTACTAGCTAAACGAAGTCCCATGCTCTTAGCATGTTGAGTAAGCTTTCCTTTCGGTAAAGCCTTCATAAAAGATATGCTAGATTGTCACCTGTGTGAACTTTAAGAAGGTTACTTATATGGTAGGGTCTGGCGCCCATCTGAACCTCTAGTTCGTTGGCGATAAGAAGTGCGGCTGAATTATCGCAAAACATCTTAATAAGTTCGTTTATTGTTGGTACTATACCAAGACTTGAAATAAACTTCCTGGTATGTGCTTAAATACACATACATTTTCCTTAATAAAACGAGTTTAAATAACCAAAAATGGACATAAAATGCCAAATATATGCTTGTTTTGTGTTATTGAATGTGAAGGTAACGGATATACACAATTTTCTAGTCTACTGCGCTTCCGTTCAAAACGAAAACATATCCTGTCAGAGATTTCATATCATCTATATCGGTCTCAAATCCAGCATTGCAATAGCAATCAACTCGAAGTTTAGCTTTTGGATTTCCACCATAAACCAAGAACATATCTTTAGGATTTCTTAAATATTTAAGAATATTTTTCACAGCAGTCCAGTGACTTTCCCAGATACTGTTGAAACAGCTTGTAATATTTGCGGCGAACAACGCAACATCAGGTCTAGTGCATCTTATAGCATACATAATGGAACCCACAGCCAAAGCATAAGGTACATTTTGCATACGCTTCACCTCTTTAGGTGTTGAAGCACCTTGTGTTTTGTTCAAGTCAAGTCTTTCTTGCATAGGGATATGACCACGTTTGGAATTATCCATTTTATATCTCTTAAGAATCTTATCAATGTAAGCATGTTGACCAAGTATCCATCAAACGCTTTGACTCATCTCTGTAAGATTTGATTCCAAGAATAAATGTTGCTTCCCTCAAATCTTTTATAGCAAAACACTTTCCAAGATAATCATTTACACTTTGTAAACTTGAAATGTAATTTCCCATGATGATTATGTCATCAACATACAAGATGAGGAATGTAATATTACTTCCACTAGCCTTTTGATATACACATGGCTCATCCAAGATATTGATTCAAAAACTAAAACCTTATTGAATTCTTCATCAATCTTTTATTCCAGTCTCCTTGATCTTGTTTTAAGACCATAAATGGATCTTTTGAAGCTTTGCATACTTTTTCTGGGAAGATTAGGATTCAACAAAACCTTCAAGTTGTAACCATATAAAATGTCCTTCCAACAAGATAACCAATTTTAGAAGGCAGTTTTGGCATCCATTTGCCATATCTAATAATCATGAACGACGCTATAGATATATAATCTAATAGCTCAATGGTCCAGCGACGAGTGACGACGTTTCATTCAAATCAACCCCATAGAGGTTGAGTATAACCCTTTATGCTACAAGACAGCTTTATAGGGTTGTACAAATACCATCCATGTTATTCCGTTTTATTAAAAATCCACCTACTCCTAACAGTCTGTACAAGCAGTGAGGAATATCGACCAATGACCCATACCATATTGGTCCATACATGGATTGTATATCCGCATTCATAGCATCGAATCCACTTATTCAGATTCAGAATCTAACAAATCGGAATATGGTCATTAAGATCTCCTAGACTATGCTCCCTCAGCGCTACATTTAGAACATAATGATGGAGCTTGATGTGTCCTTTTGGACCTACGAACCGGAATCACTTCCTCTTGAGGTGGTTCAAAACCTTCAACCTCTATAGGAATTTCACTAGTGATTTCAGAAGGTGATGTATCTTCATCTTGAATTTATTCAAGATCCATGGCCCTCCCACTGACTTCTTGAGTTATGAGATTTTTCTCAAAAAACTCAGCATACCTCGCAACAACTATTTTGTTTTCAGGTGGGAAGTAAAAATAGTAACCCATTATTTCTTTTAGGTATCCTATAAAGATACACTTAACAGATCTGTGTTGGAGTTTGTCAGGCGTATCCCGCTTCACAAGCACCTCACATCCCCAGACCTTTAAGTAAGACAGATTAGGAACTTTTCCATACCATAATTCATATGGAGTCTTATCAACCTTATTGGTTGGAACCATATTGAGAATGCGTGTTGCAGACTCTAGAGCATAATCCCAAAAAGATAACGGCAGAGTTGTAAGATTCATCATTGATCGAACCATGTCTAACAAAGTACGATTTCTCCTTTCAGATACCCCATTATGTTGTGGTGTGTAAGGAGGAGTAAGCTGTTGGACAATTTCACATTCTTTAAGATAAGCTTTAAACTCTTGGCTTATGTATTCGCCACCTCAATCTGATCGAAGAGCCTTGATTATCTTCCCAAGTTGATTTTCCACTTTATTTTTAAACACTTTGAACGTTTCAAAGACCTCATGTTTATGTTTAAGAGGATAAACATAACCATAACGACTATAATCATCTATGAATGTAATGAAGTAGCTAGCACCTTGTCTTGACACATGTCTAAGTGGACCACAAACATCAGTAGTATATTCCAATAAATCAGTCGCCCTTTCGGGACGATGGAGGAAACCGATTTCCTTGTCATCTACTTGCCCGATAAACAAACAACGCATTGATCAAATGACTAATCATCTGTTGATTTTAAAATCCCTTCTTGTTGCAGCTTTTCAATACGTTTCTTACTTATATGAGCAAGACAGCAATGCCATAGATAAGTAGAGTCCAAATTATGTTTTGCTCGTTTAGTGCTAACATTATAAATAGAATTAACTATTTTGGTACAGAGATCATTCATATCAATTTCATAAATACCATTACAAACTCAGGAATAACATAAAAAAAACGACATTGTTTCTTAGAAACTGAAATTCCAAAATCCGTAAAACACTAGACAAATCCATTTTCTACCAAACGGTGAACTGAAACAACACCTCTAGTTATAGAAGGTGCATAATGACAATTGTCTAAACAAATCACAAGGCCATTAGGCAAAACTAAGTCATAACTTCCAATAGCTTCTACTTTGTGCACGAACACCATTGCCCACGTACAAATAGAGTGCTCCTTGTTTCAGTTTCCTTGCTTTTCTAAATCCATGTTTTGTAATACAAATGTGAGTACCACAACCAGTGTCATACACCCATGATTTATCAGGGAAAGAAAATAATTTTATTGTGAAGATACTTGAAGAACTGGCAGCCAACTTGCTTCTTTTTCTTCAACATCCAATCTCTCTCTAACATCACAACCCACATCTCACTCTTGTTCTTGGTTTGATCTTAAGATTACTAGTATTCTTCAAGGGTTGGCCCATTTAAGATGCACACGTCTTTGGCTTTGACTTTTCACGCTATTTCCAATACCGTGCTTGGTTTTATCCGTTTTGGCTTCGTTTTTGTCCTTTAGTGACTATCCGTTACCTGCACAGTATACAAAGAAAAACAAACATATATTTGGCATTTTATGTCTGTTTTTTTGGTCATTTAAGCTCGTTTTATTAGGTCAAAGGTATGTGTAATTAAGCACATACCAAGGATTCTTAGGTTTGGGGGCATAAGATGGTGCAGCATTAGCATATGCCATCTTACCCTTTCCTTTCCCATGAACCCCCTTAGAAGCCTTAGACGGTTTCTTGTTTTTGTTTTTATGGACCTTTCTTGCTCTTATAGCATGAAGCGCAAGTGCAACAAATTTCTTTGGTAACGTCTCTTCATGTAGCTTAAGCATAACATGTAATTCATTTACGGTCTTCCCCATGCTGTGCATATTATAGTTCTGCACAAAGCTGTCATATTCCTTATAGAGTCTAACCAAGATTAGGCTTACTCCAAGGTTCAAAGTGACAGGATGAACAAGACGTTCCAATTGGTCAATGTAGATCTTCATCTTAAGAACGTAAGAGCTTATAGATTGACCTTCCTCCTACTTTCATGTGTGAAATTCTCTCATAGTCTGAAGGAGTTCCTGTTCTGCTTGCTTAGAATATAAAGCTTTAAGCTCTTTAAGCATGTCATTGGTGCTAAGATGGGCTAGATTCTGTTGGATTTCTAGGTCCATAGTCAATAACATCATCACAACAATTTCCATTTGGTTCTTGACCCACTTATTATAAGTGGCCAGGGCCGCAGGAGGGATTGGCTGATCAGGTGCAGCAGCAACAGAAGTAGTAGGAATTGGTTGCTCTATGTATTTTTCCTTATCTTTAGTTGATAAGACCAAGTAAAGTTGTTTGTACCAATCAATGAAGTTAGGTCCAGTAAGTTTTTTTTTCTCAAAGAAACTCCTAAATACCAAATTGTTTCTGACTGAGGTAGTCATCTACAATTAACAAAAAAGTTCGATTAATTAGTATTTTTGATAATTAAATTCTTAGTAGAATTAACTGCCCAATTAATTACTAATTAAGACTAAGATCCAACTTGACCTCCCACTGATTACCAGAGGTCTGACCAGTGAGTAAACAAGTAGGGCAAATGGTAAGCGGTGATCTTTAATTGCATAAAAATGAAACTCTTAGACTTATAAGACCGGTCAAGACATTAATAGATAAGTAATAATGTCAAGAGCATGTTTAGTTCTCATCTTATGCCTCAGGTCCAAGGTCTGACCAAGCATACTCGAATTAAGTCGACCAAACAGGAACGTGCAAAAATCGCCAGAGGTCTGACCAGTGAGCAAAATTCGCCATGGGTTGGAATGACCCTAAGGTCTTACCAAAGAGGCCAAGCCAAATGCACGTGTTCTTGGTTGGCTGGCATAGACTTAAAATTTAACACATAGGGGTATACACATAAAGTGATAAAATGGCGTGTACACAGAAGCATGCAAACAACTTTGTAGAACTAATTTTAAAAACCTTTATTAATGACACTGTAGCGACATGCCATGGTTCACGGTAACTCCAATCGAACGCACAAAGAAGCGGAGAATCAGGTTAGCGCGAAGCGTATTAAAAACGTGAATTCTTTTGGAATTTTGACCACTCCGCCTTAAACTTCTCTTATAGTTTGTTCTAGTGGATGAGCCATACTTCCCATAAGTCCATAGCATCCAGTTTTTAAATTCATGAAAAACATGTTTCATAGTTTTAGGTCTTTTAATGTTATAAAACATATTTTCCACAAAAAACATAGCAGGTCACAATGAATATGTTTTAGGCGTGTAGAATTAAAGATCGGTTTAATGTCATCTTACATTATAGTTATTAGTCCGTATTCTATTTGTTTAGGCATGTAAACATGTAAAAAAGTAAACAAATAAGCATGTAGGAACATAATAAATAAGATAACATTAAATAAAACAAGTAACAAGTAATAATTCGAGTTCTTTACGAGTCTTCCACTATTGGAGAACCATAAGACCCTCACTAGGTTTTCATCAAGTGCCTAGATCCCCAATTGGTAAGGTTTGTGATTATCCTAGATATCTTTGTTGTATCGTGTTGAGTTTACTTTCCGTATTAAGTATTTCGACCCTATAAGCTGCCTGGGTTGCACGAAACCTCAATCGGGATAATACAAAGAGAATGGCAATTTGTGTTCCAGGCATAAGAATCACAAATAAAAAACAATGATGGAATTGTATATGTTTTTCGTATCCTGTTCTGAGACCAGATTACTTTAATTTATGAAAACAGAAGTTTGAGACAGTTAAAAGTGGTTGATATCCAACAGTTGTGTAACTGTTCACCAACAGTTATGTAACCCCCTTGACCCCCACTTTTCTATCATGGTCGACTTCATATTAGCTCAACGAGTGTGCACTCCACACTTTCCTAACTCGTATCCTAGCCAAATATGAAATCTCATCGGTCTCTAGTAAATCTTCATTACCTAAATGGCCATCGATGACACTAAAATCACCAATAAATCCCCCCCCCCCCATTTTAGTGTAATCCTTGATTTAATAAAACATATATAAAGA
>BQNB010112027.1:3566-16179 GCA_026074375.1 Tanacetum coccineum
TCAAAACTTTTAAACTAAGACACAAATAAGCTAAACTAACTCTAAATAAGCAAATTCAAAAAGCAATTAAACTAAGTTAAGCAGGAGAGACTCAACAGTACTAACAGCAGTACTACTAGTATTAACTACCAGTACTAACTTGGAGTTAGTACTGCTAGCTTTGAGTTAGTACTGCTAGCTTAGAGTTAGTACTGCTAGCTTTAACAGAACACAATGAAACAAGAAATAAGCAAACAGGCTAAAACAGATATTTAACTACCCCTAATAAGCACTCAGACATAAGAATAAGCAACTAGAATAAACTATAATGGCAAATAAGCTGAAAAGCTACAAACAGATACACTTATTGAAAATACTTTGAAAAGGAAAATAAGCTTAAATAAGCTTACTCCTAAAGACAGTAAAGGAAAATGGTTTAATCTACTCTAAAAAGCTAAAGAAATCTTAAATAGCAAAAATAATAAGCTGATAAGCTAAAATGAACCACCAGTACTAACAGTTTTAATCTACCCAGTACTAACTTGGAGTTAGTACTGCTAGCTTTAAGTTAGTACTGCTAGCTTTAAGTTAGTACCGCTAGCTTTAAAATTAAAAAAAATAAACTGGCAGTACTAACTTTGGGTTAGTACTGCTGGTTCCAAACATCCCTTAAAGTTTTCACAAATCATTTTTCTTTTCATACTGATTAAAAACAGATTATCCAATAACAAAAATAAATACATATCAGCAGACTTAATTAAGAATAAGCACTTAAATAAGCTGAAATGGCCTAGCAGTGTTAACTCAAAACTAACAGTTTATGAACTAACAAATTAACTAAGTCAACTAATCAAGATATAGCACATAAACCTAATGATAAAGCACAAATAAGTAAACATAAGTAACAAATAAGCACTATAAGCTGTTCTGAAGTAACTAAGAGAAATGAGAGAAAGAGAAACTTACAACACACTTTGCTCAAAACAGGGTTAAATCAAAAATCTACAAGCTCTAGCTTGTATAAAACAAGCTAGTGAGAGTCCATAAGCCCATCCAAAACTGGCTTATCATCCATAAAATAAGCTGTGGTATATTTGAGAGTGATTTTATGATTTTTCTCTTACTAATTACTTTTTAGAGTTTACTTAAATTATACACTTAGAAATAGTTGTAGTGAAAGCTTTTTGAAACACAAAAACAAGACAATTAAGAACTAAAACACTTGAAATTGTAATTGACTTCAAACTCAAATTTAGCATTAAACAACTTTAAATGGATAACAAAGCTGAAAGTAAAAGCTGTAAGTGACTAAAAATAAACTAAAAATAAGCTAAATTATTTTTAAGATTAAAAATTAAAAACTAACATGTTACTCACTAACTCTCTACAAAGTTTACAAAAGACTCTATTTATAGCCGAAGTCTTCTTCTCTTGGACTTCTATCTCCTCTTTCTTCTGTGTTTCTTTGTAGAGACAAAACCAAGTTGCTTGTTGTGTGAGGTAATTCTAAAGCAAATCTCAGCCTTCAATTTCTTTTGTGCTTCTTTGGAATCAATCTCAGCCATTGACAATACTTGGGAATGGTGCGGGATTGCCAACATGGCCTTTATACAGCTAGGGGGAAAATAGTAGGGTGGATAAAATGATTTTGGCTAGGGTGTCGAGTGGTTTTGCAGGGAAAGGTATGGGACGACATCCAAGTTGTACCTGGGTTTTTGTTGGGGCGGGAAAGAAGGCTTTTGGGTAAGTAGGCAGTTTTGTCCCCTCAAGTTATATAACTTGAATGCAATCTTTGCCCGGGTTGCAATTTTGACCCTTGTCATTTAATCTTGTATTACAACTGAGGTTTTGGTCAAGTTTTAGCCCCTCAAGTTGTATTTTCTTCATTTGGTTGACTTTTGACTTTGTCCTTTCCATTCCGTGCTTGGATTTGTTGATTTTAGCTTTCTTTTTGTTCCTTTTCTTGAATATCCATTTCCTGCATAATACAAATGCAAAACATACAAATACAATGTATTTTTGGTACGTTTTTAGTCCATTTAAGTCTGTTTTTAAAGGAAATGGTATAGTGTAATAGGCCCATACCCCCCACCTATCATACACATATGTGTTATATCCCAAAGCCTATCCATTTCAACAACATACGATATACCAATAAGCAAAATATAGAAAAGAAAAGAAGAAAAGTTGGAAGATAATTAGAGAGAGAAACTAGAGAGGTGGAAGATTACTCACACACACAAACTATGTAAATGGTAACCAACACCCTCTCCATGAGTGGAGAGGGTCCTATTTATACCCTTTGAGCATATGGCAATGTGGGCTTTCCTAATTGGCCGGCTTGCTTTTTTGGCTTTGAGCCCGGAACATGGACAATATTAGATTACAATCCAAGCCCGTTGAACCCCTCTAGCCTATTACAATACAAGACTAATTACGATTAATAAGACCGATAACATTCTTGTTCGACTTATATAAAATTAAGGCTAACAATCTCCCCCTAATTTAGGCTCTACTTAACTCCCTCCGTACTACCGAATACGTTGAGAGATATGACTTTTACGTTTATGCTGTGCTTTGTTTTGGTCTTGTACTTATTTTGAATGGATTTGATCATTAATCTTTTGTGATCCTGATTTTGAGCCTTTATGTTTTTTGACTTTGAGTTCTTAGAATCGTTATCTTGCATCACCTCCTTGACATGAATCATCTTGATTTGACTTCCTTGATCAACTTGTTGCTCTAGACCAACATGCTCATACATTTTACATCTTATTTGTCAAAAGTGATTATAAGTCTAACAATCTCCCCAATTGATGATTCTTTATTTGACTTTGAGGCTCTTTGATAGTGGGGAAGATTAGAATCAACTATCTTGACGTTGAATGATTGACTTTGAAAGCTTGATAAACATGTGGTTTATAATCCCACTTCACTGGAATAGGCTGGCAACACCGTCGTCTAAACCTGAAATAAGACAGTTAGCAATAAAAGATGAATATGGCTTTGTCATTCATCTTGACTTCGGTTGCATTAACCTCCGGTTTCCCATTTTATAGTATAAATACTATACCTGTGATCAGGTAGATTCAAAGAATCTCCTTGACAGGGTTTCCAGCTCAAAGCGTAGGATCTTCTAACACAGATGTATTAGATTCACCATGCTTGCTAGTTCTCATTACCGGAACGTCTCAAAGCAGACAACACGGTAAGAGTGAATCAGATAGTTACTATCTTTCTGATTAAGTCGTCAATTCATTTACTAGACCAAAATTGATATCCAGTTATCACAAGCTTGATTCATATAGAATCTTGCAAGTCACCTACCAAGAGCTTGTTTGATGTTGGCTCAAGCAGGATTTCCATCTTCACTGTGAATACTTAAGTATCACTCGGATGTTCTGGCAAGATCTCAAGGATAATGCGTAGGACTCTTTGTTACAACTTGTGAACTTTGTGGTGTTCAACAAGTGTATTTTGACATTGTGTCCTAATGAGATTTATAATTTGATCTCTTCTGGCTCTAGACTCGATTTGTGCACTTTGGTTTTAGTAATCGGAGGCTGGAGCAGACTGCCACCTATTCAATATCAACAATCTCGGAGTGAGATGTCAATAGATAACGTGTGTATCTCCGTGACAAATGAGACAAGTTTCTTTTGAGAGAAACCCGAATGGCTGGGAAGGGTTGTGCATTGCATCACTGGGTCCATGACGTCGACTTCAATATCAACAATCATCTTTGTGATTTTGATAGATTATGTATTGACCCGGTTTCTGCCTAAGGTGTAAGGAGGGCTTCTTTCTTTTCACCCTTTATCCATACATTTCTTTTTAATTCTTCAACCTCTTCAATGCTTACCAAGACGTCATTACTAACACCTTGTTGTGATTGTTCCAGTGTTAGCTCAATCTTAGTCTGCATTTTTCCCTTATACACATTCTTCTCCAATCATACCTAAGGACTGCTATTTCTAACTATGGAGTGTCCTTGGGTAGATCCCTCCGGTTCTGGTTGGATCGTAGGACTTATACCTAACCTAACCACCTTATGACTTCAGAATCGTCGTGAAATTAATAGGTTGTTGGGTATGAGATCGAACCATAAAACCATTTTCTGACATTGTTATTTTCAAATACTCCCCCTACACATGTGCTCCGAGATTCGAAATTGTTTAGCACATGAAGGAAAGAGTTGCACTTAGAGTCTTAAAGATCACATTCGTCTATATCATATTTTAATTTCAATTTTCTCCCCTTATTTTAAATAATAAAACACTTAGTATTTGAAATACCAATTGATTAAAATTTGACATGAAAAATTTCATGGGGAGAAAAATTATACCACGATATTGCATGAATTCAGATTCCGATAGCTCCCCTTCAACAGTATATGTGGGATACCAATATTTATTAAAACTTGACATTGGAATGAAAAATTGATATGACACCACAAAATGTTGAAGACGGAGTGAGATGCCTTAGTGAACAATGTATATTAATAATTGACATTATAAGTTTCCACATTTTAATTTCACAGAATGTGTTTGGATACATAAAATTGACATTTATGAGATGTACCCAACACATTAAAAGGCTTTGTTTTAAAAAGCTCCCCCTCAGAAAATTATTCGAGGAAGGGAGTGTTGAACACACAATTTTAACAAATACCACTTTTTATGGAAAAAATACCACAAATTATATTGTAGACAATTTGACATTGAAAGTTCTTTTTGAAAAATTGTGTTCAACGATTTTAAAAACATGATAGAAGACTTCTCTTCTATTTTAGAGTAAGCGCACTGAAGCGTACACTTCCCTATTACATTCGGGACCGAGTTATGCACTGAAATGTACATAAGTCATTCAGAGAAAATTTAGAAATGACATGTTTTGAAAGCAGTTGAAACTCTTGTTCGAACTTCATTTACACGCCCGTGTCGATGTTAATCAACATTTCTAGGAACGTAAATGTTATCGATTCCAAGAGACATGTCGAGAAGATTCTTTTTGGTATTTTTGAAAAAAAATTGATTTATATTTTGTTTTTCTAGTTATATTTTTTCTATTTTCTTTTGTTGTGTTTTTATATTTTTGTATTTCTTTCAAATTTTTATAAATCAAAATAAAGAAGAACAAAAATATTTAAACACATTGATGAGTTGAGGATTCAAGAATTCAATTTGCCAGAACCTCCAGTTCATCTGGAGTCAAACATCTCATACCGAGTTGTCTGACAAGATACTTAAACCTATCTTCTGATAAAGCTTTAGTGAACCAGCACTAACGGTATTCAGATTCCGACAAAGAATAATTTCACAATAACCCTTTTCAACCTTTCCTTTATGAAGTATATCTGACATCGATGTGCTTGGTACGGGAATGTTGGACTGGATTGCACGAGATGGCTATGGCTGCCTTTGAGTCACAATACATAGGTATTTTATCAAAGTGGAAGCCATAATCTGTGAGCTGAGTTCTCAACCATAGAACTTGTGCACAACACACAGATAAAGACACATACTCGGCTTCTGCTGAAGGCATTGAGGTGCACTCCTGCTTTTTGGATGACTAGCTGACTAACTTATCACCACCTAGAAATTGTATGCCACCAAATGTATTCTTACGTGAATCGAGACAACCCGCATGATCCGAATCTAAAAAAGCAGTTAGTTCGAAACCGGTGTCCTTCGGATACTAGAGACCCATGTTAATGGAGTCTTTAAGGTACCGAAAGATCCGCTTAACCGCGATGAGATGTTTCTCAGTCGGTTTCGCTTGATAGCGAGCACAATAACATGTTGCATGTACAATATCTGGTCTACTTGCTGTTAGGTACATGAGTGCTCCAACCATACTATGATATTTTGTTTGGTCGACCGGATTACCACTCAGTCGGAGTAACACTTCTCAAGTCAGCATCAAGGTGTTTTGTGCCATTGGTGTACCAAGTGATATTTGCATAAATTGTACTTTTAAAATTACCGGGATTTTGCCATCGTAAAAAGCATAAAAAATGCCAAAAGATTAGAAAAAAGTGTGCTTTTGTGTCTAATTGTGCAAGGAAAGGATTTTGACAAGACAAAAAGAAAGCAAAAACGATCAATATAAAACCGACAAGAAACGAATAAGAGACAAGGAACAAGAGTGGAAGAAACAGCAAAGATCAAAGCCCGGATCTAGCCCGACACAGCAAGGAAAGGCGTCAAGGTCAAGGAATAAAGTCCAAAGGACCAATTATGGACATAAGGCTTTCAAAGTTCTTAAAGGACTATTTGGAAGTTTTAAAGTTTCAAGGGGCTTAATTTGACAAAGTGAAAAGTTGAATATTAAAGAGAAGAAGAGAGAATGGAACCACAAGGACTGATTCTGCCACTTTGAAACTTGCATTATAACTACAAATGGGCGGAGCAACAGAACACAAGGACTAATTGTGCCAACAACCCAAACTTTCAAATAAACACCCGCGTTTGTCGCAACAGCCCTAACCACCATAACAGATTTTCCCGCCAAATCTTTACACAACCCAACTTCGAAATCTACCACTCCCCGCTCCTCTATAAACAATCAAATTCGTTCATAAGCCTTCCCCAATCACAAGCAAACACGTGTAATCCATCTATTGGCCAGGACACATCATCTAGCTCATCCAACGGCTTATATTTGCTCGAAAAAGATCTACGGCTGAGATTGAATGGACAATTCTAGAATTCTTCCCTCCTCTTCACCATTCCTCTATAAATAGAGCATATAGGATTCACTTTTTCGGTGGTTGTTTTTTGTTTTAAAAATTCTACTTTGTAATTTTCCGTTTTTAAGCAATTTAGTTTTCACTTTAAGCAATTAAGCTTTTAAGCTCTTGTACTCTTCCTTTTCAACTTGTACCTTACAATTCTAGTAATCTCATTCAGTTTACAAGCTTTTTGTGGTCTTTGATTTCAATTTCAATACGAATTCATCAAATGAGCTCTAAATAAGCTCATTTAGCTTATTGCTTTTAATAAGCTCTATTTTAGTCAAATTTTGTCTTTAAGCATTCATTTACTTAAATCTATCAAGTTACATTCAAATAATGATCACTTGAGTGCTTTGTGTACAATTTTGGAAGCTACAAGGAGTTTTAAGCTCTAATAAGCTCATTTAGCTTATTAAGCTGGTTTAGAGGCAAGGTGCCATCTAGGAACACTTAAGCCTCTACACTTGGATAGCTTAAGTGTGAAGGCTCTTCTAATCTCAGGTTTCTCTTTCTAAAGTTCAATTTAGCATTTATAGCTTTTTACATATTGCTTATTACTTAGTTGAAATAGAGCTTAATCTTGTTTCATTATAAATAAGATATGATGGAAAAAGATGAATTGAGTATTAAGATAGGCTTATCATACATAATTGTTTTAATCTTTTTTAGCTTAAAATCATCTAGATTTACTTTAGTCTGTCATAGATACGTTAATGTATATAGCTAGTAAGTAACTAGCATGTTTTTTACTAATAAGCTATAGATTTTATAGCTCACATAGTTTTATTAAGTCATTTCTAGAAGAAGTGGATATTAGGTTTAAGCTGCTTTAGTTTTAAATAGATTTTAAGTGCAAAATATATTTTGGCAGTCAACTTAAGGGAGTGTTTGGATTTAGTGAATTTGACTTGTTAAAGTCAACCTTAGACTGTCATAGCACTTCACTCAGTTGAGTTAAGTCATATGTTCAAGTTCCAAACAGGTTTTAAAATTTAGTTTGTAAAAATTCAGAGTTTAGAGCTTAATAAGTTCTACTAGCACCAGGGCAAGTTTTAGTTAAAAGAAGTTTAGATTTTAGTATTTTAGAATCAACTTAGAAGTAAAAAAAATTGTTTTGTATCACTTGTGAGAGTTTAACATTGTTAAGTCATGTTTAGATACAAGGATTATGTAGGTTTAAGAAGTCTTTACTCTAGAATTTAGCCTGCATTTTAGTATAAGACCAATTGCATCAGCATTGCATTTCAATTCAGCATAAGTTTTTGCCAATTTTAATTTTTAGTTTCTCATTTCCTTGAGAAGTTTTAAGAAATCTTTTTACCAAGGTAGATTTTAGATAGTCAGTATAGCCTAGATTCAAAATTTCAGCATTTAAATTTCAGTTATAAACTTTTTAGCTTATTTGAAAAGCCTAATTCAGTTTCCATTAAAAATTAGCACTTTTTCAGTCTAATTTTCTTGTAAATTTTGTTAACAACAGGTTAATATTAGTTTAGAATCCCTTAATACACATCTTAATCTAGAATAAGCCTCTTTTAGTTTTAATTTTCATTTTTTAATAAGCCAAAAATAAGCACTAGCGTAGGGTCTGTTTGGTATTTTTCTCAAAGTCTAGGGTTAATCATTTTCACTATAGTGTAAAATTGTTCTACTTACCCCGCCTACCCTGTGGTTTCATTTCTTTCAAATTCTACCCTGTCTTTCTTAGGATTAAAAATAGATTTAATATTTTTCATTTTAGTTTTATAAAAATTAGGTTAAAGTTTTAATTTCTATTTGGTATTTTCCTTAAAGTTCAAGGTTAACTGTTTTAACTATAGTGTAAATTTTCCCAAGTTAGCCCGCCTACCCTGTTCTTTCCTTTATTGCAGTTTATACCCTGTCTTTCTTAAATAAATAAAATAGTTTTATATTTTTAATAATTAGTTTTATAAAATTAGGTTTAGACTTTAATCAAACAAATTAGGGTTCAATTGAGTCATAAAAATTAGGGCTTTTTGTCCTATTTGATTTCTGCACTCTTTTAGCATTTAAAAACCATTTTTCTATATTTTTCTCATTAAAGTTGTATTTTCTAGAAATTTAAATAGATTTTAGTGATTACTTTTTCTTAGATAAATCATAAAAAATAGAAAAATAGTTGAAAAATTAAAATTCTTTTTGCATTAATTTTCATTTTAAATCTAGTATTTTTGAAAAATAAAAGAAAAATTTTAGTGTTAATTTTTAGAAAAAGTTTATTTTTGATAAATCATTAAATCTTAGAAAAATCATAAAAAATTCAAAAATACATAAAAAATTCTAATTCTTTTTCCTAAAATTTTCATTTTAAATTTGTGATTTTTAGGTATAAAATTTGTTAAAAGTCGTGCTTTAGTTTTTAAATTCCAGTTTTAGCTCGCGTTTATTTCGTTTAGTGCATTTAATTTTCGTGCTAGTTAATTGTTTTCAATTCATGCTATTAAATTTTGTAGTGTAATCAATCATTAAAAAAATCCTTTACTATTCTAAACTCGAATCCGAATTATTCCTAAATTCTCAATTCACGATTTCGTTGGGACACGACCCGAGAAAAAAAAATACTTCCCGGATAAAAATATACGAATTGTGTTTTATTTTGTGAGATTTCTACCTTATATTTCTCTTGGTTGAGAAGTATTTTGGCAAAGAATTCTTACGAGATTTATTACTATTGGTATATAAATTTGACTACACCAAATTTTGGCGCCGCTGCCGGGGAATTCGTGAACGATTGTTGAAGAGTATTCGTTGAAGTAGAGTTTCGAAGATCCTTCCGATGACGAAATTTTGTTGTTTTCTTTAGTGAGAATTTAGTTAAATACCTTTATAGTTTTCTCTGGTTTGAGAAGGTTATTTTGGAAAGAATTCTTACGGCGATTAATATAGATTAAGTCGTACTGAAATAAAGTTCTTGAAACTATCAGACCCGAAGATATCACTTCCCCAAACTAGATGAAACTTTCGCTCCTCAACTTTGGTGCCTTCCTAAGTTGATTAATCGCCATAAAATCATATTCTCCATAGGGTCATTTGGTTTTGACTCTTCGTATATTACTAGAGAACAATTGGAGGAAATCTTTAACAAAAATTTCTAAGGCCATGCCAAAAAGAATAGATGTTTTTAAGTTCGATTATAGACAAAGATAAGAGATAAGTGTTTTCCCATTTATGAAGAGTGATTGGAGACCATCGATGGAAGGAAATTGTTGTAGGAATTCTTTTTTGATCCTATCCAAAATTTTTGAACCAATGAAGCTTAGCATTAATGTTTTTTAATAATTTTCTCTAAGAGACATCTCCGGGAGAGAGCTGACGCGGAAAAAGTGAAATGTAATAACCTAGTTGAATAGAGACAAAGATATGCATACTCGTCTCTGAACCAAGAACTTGAACAAAGACGAAGTGAATTGACTTCCAAAGTAAAGAACAAGCTTTACCTATTCAGTTGCATGTGTCTAAAGTGACTAGATCTTGTAGAGAGTCGTGTTCTAAAGGATAAAAATAATATAATACGTATATAAATTTGACTACACCAGTACTCCTCGTCAAAACCACAATCCATGATATTTTGAACAAAATGTCTTGGGTGAGCATTAATGTTTTATATAATTTTCGAATGTGACTACCTAAATAATGTTGTGATATATGATTAGCATATCATTGATCTTCATAATATATATTGCATGAAGACTTATCTTTATTCTGATGTATCTTTAGCTTTATGTCAGGATGCGATATAAACTTTTGGTTTCTTGCTGCATTGTTTTAATTAGTATAGCATCTTTACCTTTATCTCAGGTGTCTGCATTATTCTGACTATCTTCAGTTTAACACAATGTGAATCACGTTCTTAAAATGTACGTATTATCTCTAAATGATCGGTTTTTGGCTGTTAAAGCTGACATAATACACCATGATCAAGATCCCAAAACCGCACATTCTAAGCATTCTGCAATAGAGCAATGTAGAAGAAGCAAAACCAATGACATGTACATTTATATATTTGTCAAGTTTTATCTCTTAACTTATGAATAGGTGGATTTGGGAATGGTTTTGGTCAAAAAAGAAATAGATGAGGAATTATTTAAACTGGTAGATATGTATAGTGTATGTTGTGACGATGTAGATTTCTTTAATGTACTACTAATTAACCTTCAAGCCATAATTTCGATATTTGATGAATAATCCCACATCAATATTTTCACTTACAAGAATTAAATAACATACTGAAACTTAGACGAGTTTTTGTTTCTGCAAGTTTTTTGAGAAGTTCTTTAACTTTCCGAACTGTTTATTTTTTAAATTGCGCGTCCTTTTGTAATTATACAAAAAATCGATATGTATGTGTGTTTATTTTTAATCTCAAACAAATCAATAGGGGTCAAGTGTGTGAAACTGATATATTGGCTAAATAGGAAGCGTGATAAGGCTAACAGGTCTCACGTGTTGGAAGTCACTTGAAGTGTGAATTTATTTGTATCTCCTTAATTTAATGTATATAAAGAGTTAGAATAATGCCATGATATTATTTTTATGCTAATTGTTGATCTTTGGCTGTTTATTGGTACAAGTTGTTCTGTCATGTTTGTTGTTAGACAGTTTAAAGTTCATAGTTGATCAGAAGCTAAAATGTGTTCATTAGATAGATGCCGTATAAATGAAAGCCGAATAGTAACATTTAAATGAAAGCCGAATGGTAACATTTAGTTGTTAGTCCTAAAAGTTGGCTGTAAAGAGGTTAGGTAACATTACGAAAGACGAATGGTTCATCGGATAGATGATACACTAATAAAACTCAGTTAAAAGAGGTTAATCTAAGGGTAGGAATCCTTAGCTATTTGGCGATACTGTTATTTTTATGCTTTAGTTAAAAGATGGTAAGTTAAAAGATGGTAAGCGATCAAGTAGGTGATACAAGGGGTGCAATTCCTAACATGGCACGAAATAACACCCGAGGCAGACACGAAAATAACCAGGTTAGGGTTGGGTATAAGCATAATATATAGAATAGTTATGATATATAGAATATTAAAGTCATGTAATATCGTGTAAGTTCCTGTGATATAAATGGAAGTAGTATGTACTTTATATGTTTTACACCCGGGCGTTTATTTGAGCTATTAATATAAATTACGTTCTGTATTTTCGCTTTATATGTAGCCTGTAAGGAGTCCTGTGACTATTTGTGGTGACATTCATGGTCAATTTCATGATCTCGTTGAACTATGCCGTATAAGGGGAAAGGTATTTTGCTGGGTATTTTTTTGTCCTGCTATTGAGTATAAAACAATCAGTAACTTTACCTCAAATGTATCATTTCTAATGGCAGTGTCCATGTACAAATTACATAGTTATCGGTGATTATGTGGATCGAGGGTATTATTCTGTTGAAATAATCACGGTAAGTAGAAGCTTAATCATGCATTTCTTGTGTGTCTATTGCCCTTTACCCATACATGTCTTTTTTAACATGGATTGTGTTAGAGCACTTTTTAAATACTAATCATAATTGTGTAACAGGTGAAAGAAAGACATTGAATTCGTTGTTGCTTATACTTGTACAACTTTACGAATATGGAGAATTGATGAACAAAAATAGTTATGTACTAAATAGACTGCAAAGTAAATAGTGTGGCTTATTTTGAAATGTAAAAGTTACATTTACAAACAGTTTAATAAACCATTCGACTGACACCAAATCTACCTTTGTCAGCTATTGGTGGCTTTAAAAGTGCAATATCCTCAGCGAATCACCATTCTAAGAGGAAATCATAAAAGTGCAAGACCCTTAGTCAAACAAGAACATCGAGTGCCATGGATTTTAAGATGCCAGTTTGATAATTAAAAATGGACGATATGTAAATGCCCTTATTGATA
>BQNB010112028.1:0-22233 GCA_026074375.1 Tanacetum coccineum
GGCATGATTGCCCCGCGTACCGAATACGCCCATCATGTTTCGGTAACCTATGCACAAAAATCAATATCTTCATCGCCTTTGTAACAAACTTCCTTTACAACAGCCCAACTCACAACTCTGGTTGGAAAAACAAAAATAGATGAAAGCTAATAGCGCAAATCACTAACTTGACTCGTTCCCTTCAAATATCTGAGTAGATTCATAGCAGCTTGCATATGAGCATCCTTAGGAGATGAAAAAAATTGACTTAAATGTTGCACTGCATAGGAGATGTCTAGTCTGGTCATGGTTAAGTAAAGGAGTCTTCCCACCAATCTTCTATAAGAACAAGGATCACTTAATGGGGTTCCTCTTTCCCAAGATAACTTCAGCTTAGTAGGTAAGGGAAAAGCAGTTGGTTTAGCATCAGTAAGACCGGTATTAGTAGCAAATTGACAATGTACTTCTGTTGATTCAAGTAAGTACCAGTTGGTGTGCAACATAGCTCAATGCCCAAAAAATATTTAGCCAATCCCAAATCCTTGATAGGGAACTTCTTGTTAAGAGCTTGTTTTAGACTCACTATTTCTGCCTCTGAATTTCTATTGATCAATACATCATCAACATAGACCCAGGCTGTAGTGAAAGTACTTGTTCCTTTTTGAAAAATAAGGAGTAATCATGCTTAGACTCCATATATCCCAAACTAATTAGAAACATAATAAGCACATGGTCCCACTGTCTAGAAGCTTGCTTGAGTCCATACAGTGACCCATTTAATTTTAAAACTTGACCCTTAGCAGCTTTGTCATAACCTTGGGGTGGCAACATTTAGATTTCTTCATCAATGTAACCATGAAGAAAAACATTGTTTACATCAAGTTGGTGTAAAGGCTATTGTTTAGTTGTGGCTAAGATAATTAAGACTCTAACTGTAGCTAACTTAGCAACTAGGGAGAAAGTATGTTTATAATTGTCACACCCCGTCTAAGGCGGAAATACGAGGTGCGACGTTTCAGAGACATCGCATAAGATAGTAGATTACACCATAACTTATTACAAGAATTTGGTTTACAAAGTTTCACAAAATACAATCTTGGATAGGAGTAAACACTTGTCTTTAGAAAAGCATCTTGGCAATTTGACAACTTTGGTTTAAGTACCTTCGATTTGTAAATGTTGATCACCAGAAAATGATACTCGAAAAGGTCAACATAAAGTTGGCGAGCTCGTAGGTTTAGAGTATAAACCCAGTTGTTGTGCCATCATTTAAGTAGGACAATAGTGCATTACAATAGCGTAGTGCAAGCAGTATAGTTAGCATTCAACAGTAATCATAGAAATCATTTCATACTCTAACATTTCATTCAATAAACAATTCATTAGTGGTCCAAGTGCTTATAGTCCTCCAAACCTATCGCCTACTAGCTGGAGCTACACAGTCGGCTAAGTAGTTGTAAGAAGTACTCCCAATAGCATGCAAACATATACAACAATATTCACTTACACAATTATAGGTACATAGCATTGTCCAAAAACGTAGAAGTATTTTAGCACAAGAGTAAAACAGTTGAAATATATTTGAGTATAATTTTATCCCAAGGAAAATAGTTTGAAAATGGAGATACGAGAACTCACCTCAAATAGAAATGAAAGTAACTGAAAATAGATGATCACATAATGATGTGCAACGGCACCCGAACAGACCTATTAATAGAGTTTGATTTTAGAGATATTCTCTATGAGAGTGAAGTAATGCTTATGCATTTGTAAAAGAATTTGTATAAATGTTGTAAAAGGTTTTTGTATCTTGGTTGTGTGGTGATTGATAAGTTTGACTCGATAGACTTAGGTCAAGATATGATATCTATATGTATTGTTTGAGAAGAGGATTTAGAATTTTAGATTAGGTAGAATGGTAAATAAGTATGAATTTAAGAATTAAGAATTTAAAGAATTAAGGATTTAAGAAATAAGAATAAATGAAATAAGAATTTAGGAAATAAGAATTAATGAGTTTAGAACTAATGAAATGAGAATTTAAGAAATAAGAAGTTAAGTAATAAGAATTAATGAAATAAGATTTAAAGAAATAAGAATTTAAGAAATAAGAATTAATGAAATAAGAATTATGAATAAGAATTAAAGAAAATAAAAATTAAAGAAATAAGAATAAATAAAAATTAAATATGCTTAGGCTATTTACCCGATTCTCAAGTTATTTAAATGGAACGGTCTCGATATAAATATTATCAATGTCTTACATGTCTACATTAAATAATAGAAGTTTTCATCAATTTATATTTTTCGTCTTTTAGTCGGATGTTAAAATAATAATATTTTATTATTTTGTCTTTTGTTGAATTTTTAAGAAAGTAAGTCCTAGTGAAAGTATTTCTAAGTATAATGTTTTCTATCATATTTCGGCATGACCCGTTTGTTTGTAAACGTTTTCCAAGGTTTTAAATCTTTTTTTCAACCATTTTTTCTCAATTAATCAAATTCCTGACAAAAAATCAAAACTTACGTTTTATCAAACCACATTTTCCAAATGACATTTTAATATATCCTAAGTTTATATGAGTATAAATCTATTAAAACCGGTTTTAAACGTTTAGGTTTACTAGTGTTCTTTTACTTATTGGGTCATAAGCCCAATATTAGCTCAAAATTCACTGATCACTATATAGCATAATTGTTTAGTCCGATAACCCATTACCAAATTCACGTTTAGTACAATAGTTATTGGGCCTTATAGTCCGTTAATAGTCTTACAAGTATACCGTCTATGTTTAGCCCGTTACTCATTGGGCCTTAAAGCCCAATATTAGTTTTCTAGTTAGCCCGAGTGTACATAGTCAAAAGTTATATGAACCTTATTGGGCTTTTCGGCCCATTAAGTCCAAGTAAATATTCCAAGATACAATAAGCCCAAAAATAGATAAATAAGTAATAGGATAAGCAAATAAGCACTTTGCTTATCAAAATAAGCTAAATCAACAAGCTAAAAATAAGCCGAGATATCATTGGGCCTTGTTAGGCCGTTTAACACGCATAAGCCTAACAACCACTCAAAGATATAGTGAGCCCAATAACGAGTCCAATAAGTTATCAAATAAGTAAATAAGTACTTTAGTATCAAAACAAGCTAGATTATAAGCCAAAAATATAAGCCGAGACCATTAAGCCACGAAATAAGCTATGGTTTATTTCTTTCCTTATTGGACCGAGAGTCCTAAAGGCTCAATAAGCCACGAATAAGCTAGAAAATAAGTCCATGAGCTTGAAATATTTTAGTTTCCAAAATAAGCCACGAATAAGCTAGACATATATGTCGAAAATTAAGAAGAAGCCAAAATACAAACCCCTTTTTGTGCCGCAACTAAACAAGCCCAAATAAGCAAGAATAAGCCACGAAAAGCTTGTTTATAAGTCGAAAATAAGTTATAACCTTTTTGACACAAAATGTTATTTCACCATCACAACCAAAATATTAAAATGACACATCATTTGTTTTCCCTTTTTATTTTTAACGACCCAAACGCACCCTTTTATTATGATTTTGTAGTTTTTAAGGTTTAGATTTTTAGAAAACGTTTGTACAACCAATGTTTACGCAAGATTATAAGCATAAAAGTATAAGGGATTTAAGAAGATTAAGACTTACAAAAGAGGGTTTTTAGAAGAGGATTAGAGCTTGAACATACAACCCGAACGTTGTTTTTATTCACCCACGACTACTAGAATCGAACCCGTATGTATTTGAGCTTCCTTGTTCTTGATAAAAGTTGAAAAATGTGTTGTTTTTGTGTGTTTGGGGGTTTGGTCGAAAAAGAAAAGAGACAAGATGATGGAGTTTGATTTTTGTAAGTGTGTATAAATGTGTAAGGATTATGTGTTTTATGTAAGGGTTAATAGACAAAGAAGTTACTATACTTTCTCAAAAAGTTCGCCTAAGTTACTCAACTTTCATTTTGTTCACTTAGGTTACTGAACTTTTGATAAACATACACCCCCATAATTTCAATGTTAATCCGAGCAACCTGGACGTATATTTTTAGGTAAGTTAAGTAACATAAATGTCATGTTTTTACAAGTTCAATGATGTTTAAGTATATTTTTGCAAAGTCGAGTAACCCCAAATGTCATGTTTCATAAGTTTAGTAACCTAAGTGAATAAAATGAAAGTTTAGTAACTTAGGCGAACTTTTTGGGAAAGTATAGTAACTTCTTTGTATAATAACCCTTATTTAGCCACATATAAATTTGGAACGCGTGACAAATGAAAAGTAAAGTTGAAGCATTAGTCACGATATACATATAAATAGTGATAAATATATGTCACACACTTAAAAAAGAGGGTATCCCATGTTTTGAAATTTAAATTTTGTGTAGTTTTTATGTTCCGTTAAATCTAAACGTAGACCCGTAAATTCGCGTTTTAAGCAAGTTTCTTGTGGAATATGAAATCTTTTATAAAATTTAATTTTATAAAAGTATATTAAAGAAATTTGAATATATCCTTATTTATTGTCGTGTCGGTATGCGTTGTATGACGTTTTTCGCTGTGCCGGGAAGGTTTCCCGATAAGTGACCATTGTGAATGTAAACGTTTAGAAAATAGAAATTTGAAATAAAAATAGTTTATTATAGTGGAAAATTGTTGGTTGACAGTCGGTTATACCGTAATTGTTTACGAATAGTAAAGGTCAACATAAGTCAAAATCTGATTTGAGCTCTAGAATTTCAATGATATAGTATTATGAAAATAGGAAGTCATAGTATTTTGGGATACTATGACTTAGGAAAATCACCGGTTATCACACATAGTATTATAAAATTGTAAGATCCTAATATCATGATTCACATCTTAAAAACCACTCTTATAAAGGTTTGTGTAATGGGCAGTGGTCAGGCTAATATTTATGTGATTATAAAAGAGAACTTTTAGTTTATAAAACTAAAAATCAGATTTAAATAATTTATAAGTTTAATTAGTGTGTATTAAATATATATTTTTGTATACGCAAAAAGTTTTGAGTTCAATAAATAAGTTTGAATGAGTACCATGTCTTCAACAAGGGATAGACATACACACTGTAACATATGGAAAGCACCGAAAATGGAGATGGATGTTCACATATCAAATGTTGTTGGCAGGCCAATCTTGCATTTTTGGACATCAAGGACCGTAAAGTCATTTTTTTAACAGCAGCTCTATTAAAACGACTAGCAAGGAGCTAGAATTAGACAATTACAAGATACTGGTTTTTGAGCAATCGATCCATTTGAAACGGAGGCTATTTACATCTAAACTTACACCATTAATAAGAATTATAAACAAAGTTATCAAAATCTCGGCCTGTGAAGGAGTATCCTTCTCGAGAATAATCTTGTTACGGAACATCCAAACCCGGACCCATTAAAAACAATAGGAAGATGGCCTTCGAACACCGCCTTTGAGATTTGCCTGAAGCTAAGAGATACCCAACAAGTGTACCATTTCCTCATAAGAAGAAACATAAAACGTAATCCACATTCCACAAGACAATATTTTCCGCAGCCATACTGCTACCAAATTACATTGGAAAAAAATATGACAAGAGATTCCGGCCCCCACTGTTACAAATAGGGCAAAACTATCGAGTCAATTTCAATACCGCGACGAGATATATTTCATTCTGTTGGAGGCCATCCATTTTTTTTTTCAAGCCATGATGTTCACCTTAAGAGGCACAGGATTTATACCATCTCGTTGCCGAGTGATAATAGGGAAACAATTAGCATCATCCTTGCGGATAGACTTCACTGAAAAACTCCCCTGAATTTTCAATGCAGAATAAACTTACCTGTAACAGCAGATGAGATGGTAAATCGTGCCTAACCACCTGGAGAGATTGTCGAGTTGAAATTCTTCAGACCACTTCTCGGATTCCGACGAAAGAGTTAACTAAACTGTATCAATCAGTTGTGTGATTAGTTTCATTCTAATGCCTCTCCCAACGTGTACAGACGAGAGAATACATCTTTCAGAACACCTTCCATCTATGCCATTGTCTTTCCAAAAAACTAGTATTGTCTCCATTTCTATCTTGATCCGAATATAATCAAATATGTTGAAACCTTGCATTCTGTAACTTCTTCACTTCATGCACAATAGAGGTCCACAGTAGATCGATTACCCCTTCTCAAATCAGTGATCATAAACCCCCTCAGGGACATGAAATGCCTTAATCACTCTAGACCATAACTAATGATTTATGTGCAAAAAATCGCCAAAACCCATTTGCACATATGCCTCTATTATAGGCATAAAGGACTGAAACCCCCAAACCCTATTTCTTTAGTGTGAGACCTTGTACCTCAATTCACCCATGATGCTTTTTACTTCTAGGATCTTGACCATGGAAAAAATGACTCGAATGGATTCATGCAAATGGAGATACACTCGAAGGGACTTTATATATAGCATATGAAGATCGCGCGTCGATCATACACCGATTTATGAAGAGATAATTCGACCACCAATGATAACGTTTTTAACTTCAATTCGACAAGGGAACTTGTTTTAACAATGACCTCTTTCAAGCGTGCACTCTAGACATTATTTTCACAACTTTCGTACCTAAATAAGGAAATGGAGTATTGAAACAAGGCCACCCAAGTTTAGAAGACGCACTCTTAATTTCTGTAGCGTTCCACAGTGATACTTAATCTTGCTTTTGCACAAATTTATCCGAAGACCAGAGACACGATAAAAGCATTTCATCACATGAACAAGGGTGTCAATATTAGAATCATTCCATTGCCCAAGAAATATTGCCATCATCCGCAGAGAATAGATGTGAAAATATCTAGCGATGAGCTAAGCTTAATACAGTAACATGACCACGTCCACCAAACGTTGAAACGATTATGTTAAGCTTTTCCATTACAAGGGATAAATAAAAAGGGGATAGCGGATCACCTTGCTTTAGACCTTTGTAGAATTGGAATTCCTCCGTAGGACTCCCATTGACAAGAATTGAGCCTTTAGACGAATTAAGGCAGTTTTGAATCCATCCTCTCCATTTGATACCAAAATCAAATTTTACCAATATATCATCCAAGAAATCCCATCGAACCGATGTATGCTTTCTCAAAGTCGACTTTGAAAAATAAGGGATTGATTTTTTCCTCTCGACCCCATAGCATAATCTCATAAAGGATAAATAGACCGTCAAGGAATTTGCCTCTCTCCGATATGAAAGCGTTGAACCTCATTTACAATATCCCTAAGATCTCCAACAGACGATTATCAAAATTTTGGCGATAATCTTATATATACTCCCAATCAAGCTAATAGGGCGAAAAATCCTTAACCATGTTGGCATCGGGATTCTTTGGGATCAAAAGTAATAACGTGAATTACATCCTATCAGGAGTTCACACATGTGAAAAAGTACTAATCGCTCAAAACATCGTTTTCAATAGTCGACCAAAAGTGTCGATAAAATCCAAATGTGAAACCATCTGGACCCGGTGATTTGTCTGTTCCGCAATCCCACACCGCCCTTTTGACCTCTTCTTTAGATACCATAACTCAGGCCTTTCTGCTGATCAGTCGAAGTGAATTCGGAAAGGCATTCAATATGAGCATTCTGATTCGGAGGTTACTCAAAACCTCGTTTACGGAAAGTGCTGAAAGAATTTTGTTTCACAGCCTTCGGATTATCAGTCCACGTTCCATTTATCATTATACCCCGAATATTCAATTGGCTACGTTTCTTGTTAAGCATGCCATGAAAAAACTTCGTATTCTCATCTCCTTCTACATACCATTTAATCTTAGCCTTTTGAGCTACTTCCGAAGCTTGGGCCTTATCACTTGTTGTTATTTACAAGATCTCCAATCGTTGTTGCATCTCGTCGATCCATTACCTTTATCAATCTAATTCATCCAAGATCAGTAGTTCTTCCTGAATAGTAACAGAACCTTTGGAAATTGTTTCTGGAATATGACATACCAGGCTCGGGATTTTCACCTTGAGGAACTTCAACTTACCACACAAGTTACGCATAGCATTTGAATCATCCCCAGGAGCATCTTTCTAAGAATCTGTAACAAATTTATCAAAACCATCCACATCAAACCAAAAGTGAAAAAACCGAAATGGAGTCGGGACATAATCAAAAGATGCTTCACGAAGTAAAATAGGGCGATGATCTTAGAGAAATCTAATCAGAGTAATAGAACTTATATTAGGACTGTGTTTAACAAATTTTCGAAACGAGAAAACTTCACCTTGCTATTTTAGAAGCGGATTTGTGGCACCAAGTATATGCACTTCCACCAAGAGGAACCTCTTCAAGACCTGCGTTAATAATAAAATTATTAAAAATATCTGCACCATGAGCATTGAAATTCGATCCAAATCTGTCCGATTTGTATCTAACTTCGTTAAAATCTCCCATCTCACAACCTAACAGGCCATTTTTATCGATACATGAGACAGATAATCCCATAATAGTACGTTTAATCTCTAACTCTATGTGGACGCATTATACACACAACAATAAGGATATCATCCCTGATTTAATCCACCACACCACGAACAATGACAAAATATTCGACACAGTAAATCACTGGTCTTAGAACGAATTTGGGTCCCAATACATTAATCCTCAGATTTACGATTAGAGTCACTATGAACGTATCAATGTTTACATTTACCCCAACAGAGTCACACTAAGTAAATCAATTGTCTCCATCTTTGTTTCTTGTAAACACACGAAACTCACTTTATTCTTATTACACAACTCCTTTACCCAATCTTTTTTAGCCTTTTGGGCGAGGCCTTGAACATTTAAAGACAGAAAATTCATCTATTAACCCCGTACCCTCCTTGTGATTCAATTATTTTGGTAATATCATTCGCACACCCATCCATATTATACCCCATTGTTATACCCACCTTCATAATTTCCTCCATGACACTTAAGATAGATCCACCAGTACGTGGTATTTCAGACATCTTGAATTTCCTTGAACCTGTAGAATTAGTTTTAGCACCATCACTATTCCTGTTATCTTCACGTTCAACCTGATGCACTTACCTATTACACTTTTAACTGTTATCACTTATATTCTGGACCTGATCTATCTTTTCTAGATCCCTTTCTGAAACATTCTTTTCCACACTAGGAGTAAAACCGGGAGGATATTTGAGGCTAGGATTCTCATCATTGAACTCCCAAATTACATCAGATTTAACTTTGTTTTTATTTAGAATTTGAGTATAACCAAAAGGATCCTCCGACTGCCTCTCTTTCATGCCATCAGAATTCTCAAAAATTGTTTCAGGCACCTCAGAAGCACCATTATCCTCTCCATCAATATGTAAACCAAGATCCGACTGTTCACTGCTGATGAATTCCTGTTCAGAATGATCATCATCCTCTTCGTCTTCGAGAACTTCGGGTATCCATCCGTTGCTTCTTTAGCTCGAATTCAATGCACTTTACCTTGAAAACAATTTTAAGTCTTTCATATGTTGGGAAAATATCTTTCGGGTGAATGATATCCTCTTTGAATGAAAACTCATCTCGTCAATGGTCATCAAACATCCAATAGTTCACCCCACTTGTAGCTATCTTTTTAAATGTTTTTCCTGTCAAAACTAAAATGGATTCCTTCAACATTCCTCCCAGCATTATACCCTCAGGAGTGAAGTCATGAGACGCTTGACGTAACACCGAAAACCAAGACCCCACGCCTACATTGTCCCGAAATAGTTCTTTGGCCTTAGTATTATCGAATTCAAGTAAAACCCATAATTCCTTCCCATATAACGCACCAAATAGGTTATCAAACCATTCGTTAACATAACTTCTTAAGGTTTGATAGTGACCCAACATATTGTACTCTTATAATTCAAGGAATTCGATAAATCCTTGGAATTCAGACAATCTTCTTCAGAACAATGACGGAGAGTTGTTCCGTCTCTTTACCATTATTAGTTCCCTTTCAATACGTTAACAAAAGAGTTTCTAGAATCAAAAGTACCTGCCTCTTTGCTAGGATCATCTAAAGTATTCTTACGGACCTCGTGTTTTCTTCTTGATTAGAGTCTTGTATTTGTTCCCTTCTTCTGGTCCCGATTGACCTTGCAATATTGGATGAAGTTTGCAACGATTTCAACCAAATCGTACATAAATTATTACCAATATCTCCACTTTGAAACACATTTATGAAGCGAAACAAACCCAAATCGTTGCATTTTTCAATCTCTTCATAGGAATAAATGAGTCCACTACGTGTCATATTGTTTACAAGAATGAAACAGTCTTGGCTAAGACAGAATCCGAAAAATTCGAAACAAAAATCGAGTTGATTATCTTGCAACATCGATCCTCCTTCGATCTAAAGCTCCCATCAAATTTTTGTTATTTTTGGATTGATGGGAGGTCTATAACCAACGATTACAAGTGACAATCAATGGAGGTAAAATCTGGGGATAAATGGTGGCAAGGAATGATTAGAAACGGAAATGGATCGATTTGGGGAGATAACTCAGATCTAAATAACTAAACCCTAGATGAGAATCCCGCCTAACACGCTCGATATGAGAGTAATCAATCAATGATTAATCTCAATTTCAGGGGTTATAACAGGATTCAAACAAAAGGGAAGAAGGAATTCAGAAGGTGATGATCACTTTGGATGATCCTCAAAGCTTATCTAATTCTAAACTTTGAAACACTTCAAACTACTTCATACTTATAGGTTGGTTTGTGAAGATGATGTCAAAATAAGTGACAAAAGTCTAGCTTACAGATATATAGCCATGAATAACTTCAGCATTGTCTTTGTTCTCAAATTAACAATGTATTGAATATTTGATATTATGAAGAATTAATAACATAGTGTAGTTATTTGGGGTTTGCTGTTTATGCGTCACTTGAAAGGCAGCAATGGAATTGAACCTGTGTTTATTTCAAAATCAAATGATCATATAGAATTGCTTTATGTTTGATACATAGAAAAATGGGTTAAATCCATATAATAGCTGGAAACTTTTCAAAATGTACAAATATCATACGTAATTTTTTTTAAAAATACGCTAGTATGGTATTTGTACTTTCAAATTTCGATTTCATACTTTAGTACTTTCAAAAATACTAGTAATATAGTATATAACTGAAGTGTGCAAATGCCTACTAAGTACTAATGCTTCTTCATTCTAAATGTTTATATGTGAATTAAGTATATATCACGAACATTACACACAACCATTATCATATCCAAACGAATTTAGCTAACCCACCACTAGGTACATCTTTGGTGTCACTGAAACAATATTTTCCTTGATGCAACGTTGCAAACATTTCATCTATACTCCAATTAGGATATGTATACTCTAGTTGCAACGTTCCTTAATGCAACGTTGCAAACATTTCATATTGAAAAGCTAATGAACATTACACACAACCATTATCATATCCAAGGGAATACTGCGCTCGATATCGTATACGTACTTTCAAAATTCACATACGATACATACTATCAAATCTTAATCATTAAGCAAGAATATCAACCGTTTTCTCCTTCAATCTTTTAGATCGCATCGATTTATGATTTTTATGATTCTTATTTGTGTATACGATATTAATATTAATTAGATATTAATATTTTTTAGATATTAATATTTTTTTATATTAATATTTTTTGATATTTATACTTTTTAAAGAGTGTCTTGCTATTATATGAACTTAACTCTATAAAATTTATTATTTGTAGCTAGAGTTGTGGGTGTTTATGACATGTCGTCAACATTCTATAGTTGTTTATCAAGCTTGTGCTTGAGGTTATGTGGTATTTCAGCCATATTCCGGTTGTACTTAACTTTTTCTGTGATTAATACACTTTACCGGAATAACCTTTTACCAAAAAACTCTAAAATTTACAAAACTAGCTTGAACAATATAGAAAGGAAGGACAAGAAATTAGCAATAACTCATACTAAAAAGTAAAAATAATTGGCATTTAAGTCATATTACATGCCTCCAATACCATGTGTACACACGAAAGGTATATGAGTTTTGGGTTCAATGCACACAAAATAGTTATCCTTCGGTTATTTCTTACTACTTGCCAATGATTCGGAAGGATGTCATTTGTTTACTTTTCACTTTATATGTTTGTTTTATTAGTCTTTTCATACATCTCATCTAAATCATAAACCCTAAAACACAAAAACTTCAATCCTCATAATACATCTCATATTACGTTGATTAGCCTAATTTGTCTCATCAACATTGCTCTTTGCTTTTTCGCCGAAGATCATTGTCATTTTTCAAAAACAATTATGTCGTCTAGTACAATTATACTTCCATTTAAACAAACAACAAAGAAGGTGATAGAAGAAAAAAAGAAGCCGCTTTCAACATATGTTCCAATTTGTCTATTCGAAAGCCTCCCGTTCAAACTACGAGGAGAGTGTTTGATGACAAGGATTAGTTGGTCCAAGCCTAATCGTAAGCTTAGGTCCATTAGGTTGTTAATGCTGCTTGTTCACACAGCTATTTATTCAGTATATATAAAAAAAATAAAGAAGAAAAAACAAATCAGACTTGGACTTACTAACATATCATCGAATAAAACATCATGAACGATAGCGTGACTAAAAATAACCTGCTATAAAGGATAAGAAATGTGATTGACATTCAGCTACACAAATAATTTATGTTTACTTTTCATTTAATTCTATACAAACTAAACAAGACTAGAAAACAAAAAGGTTAGACACATTGAAGAAAACTCTAAGGGTGCGTTTGGTTCGCTGTAATTGGGTGCAATTGGATGTAATTGTAATTCAGCATTACATTACGTAGCATGCTTGGTTTGCATATTAGAGGGAATTGTAATTGAGATTACATTACGTAGGTTGTTTGGTTTCCGTTGTACTTGTAATTCAATCAATCCAATTACATCAAGTGAGGGAATTCATATTACATAAGAAGTTGGATGGAAAGTTTTGAATTACGTCGTAATTCAGAATTTTTACTTAAAAAAACCAGCAATTCTAAATTATTATTATTATTATTATTAAAATATTTATTATTATTATTATTATTAAAATATTTAATATTATTATTAAATATTTAATTAATATTATTATTAAAATATATTTTATTATTATATTAAGATTTATTAAATTTTTCTGAATTACATTACGATGAGTACCAACCAAACACAGTGACAGATTCCATCAATTACAATTTTAACACATTACAATTCCAACACATTACAACCATTTCAATTACAATTCATTCAAATTACAATTCCTTAGACAAATTACAATTCCTTTCAAAACATACTGCGAACTAAACGGCCTAAGATATTTTACATGAAATAACTATTTCTTGAAATATTATTAGTGTCCTGACACTCACCCTTGTTCCTTCCGTGTAAACTACTTATTACAAAGTTGTTACACATAAGTATTGGTATATGCACATGTATATAATTGTTATATTATGTTTACATTTTCTTCCTACTTATTCTCTATCCACATGAGAAGATGACATGTAGAATCCATAGATAACAGAATAAGTAGGAAGAAAATGTAACGGAATCAATTAATTTTCTTATGTCCCATTTTGGATTTTAAACAATTAAATAGTGTTTATTAAACAAATATGTTTGGTGTTTTAGCATAATGCATTTCCATCTAATAGGCCAATTGGTTTAAAATAATCAACTGGCAGATTGAACTCACAGACTGTAGTGTTGGCGCATAAGCTATTCTTGCGTGTTCGATCACCTCTAGTGTTTGGTTGTAAGTAATTACTTTTGATCAATAATGTATGTGTGTATATAGTGTTATAATTTTGTCATTGAACACCAACTTTCAAACATATCAATATATTGTTAGGAATACTAGTAGCATATTACATACACGAGATTCAGGTTTTCCGAAAAATACATGTCAAACATCTTTGAGAAAAGCTTAATTACAAATTGAAAAATTCCCATTGATACTTGATGCTAGTTGCTATAGCTTAATATCTCATGTTTTCGAGACTTCAATCTGTAAAGTCAAGCAAATATAACATTTCATCATTCACTCTTCTCCTAAACATATCTACCAAAATAGAGATCGAGAAATGTTTACTAACCAGCGGGCGGTGACCAGCCAGGACATAAAACATGGCAAAACTAATTTCAAAACAAATCCAGTAACTTGGAAAGATATATGCTGTAAAATGGGAGTCATTAGACATATCTAATTCAAATTTCTGTTAAGATAAGAATAAATGTTACTGTAGTAAGGAAAAACCAACAGGGAACGGCTGGCATTCACTAAGCGATTTCGATGCGATACGGGTCACTCCATGCACAATCTTTATCCTTAAAATTCGTTTTTGTGCAAACCTGTTCATAAAGATCCGTTTTTTAAATATATAATATTTGTCGGAATATGGTAGTTGATTCCGCATGTTATACCATTGGAAATACGTGAGCCTATTGGGGGCACACACGTTAAGACACGAAGAGTACGTTTATTAAACACTTAATATATATTTATTTATTATTAAGGGTTTAATATGCTTCACGTTATAATTTAAATAACCGTTAGTTACCGTTATATTTTATAACTAACTTAACGACAATTTAAATGTGAACCGGAGGGACTAAAAGTGACAAAACCGAAACCTCTAGGACCTCCCAAAGTGGCAGATTTTTAGAGGAGTCTAGAAGGGATTTTGGAATATTTTTGGGATTAAATTTTGGTATTGATTTGTGATAAGGATTATGAATTGTGATAAACTAAGGGCATGATAGTTTCCTGGTTTATCTACAACTAGGGTTTGGATAGTATAAATACATATATCCCTAGCCCTCATAATTATTCCATACACAAATCATTCGTCTGTTACATAAACACACGCCAAGAAAAATACCACATCTCAGACTTTGCTTTCTTATTCTTGTGCTTGACAATAGAAAGAAACCACATATTATATTCCTTGCATGACATTACGTGTGCATACTATTTGATACAATTCACTTTGCATGCAATATAGCTAATTATAAAGCTACCGGACCTTTTTTCCTTTTCATACTAATTCGAACGTATCCCCTTAGGATTCAAATTGGTTTTCGGTTCGAGATACAAGAGTTGTTTGGTTCAAGAAAATAATAGCATACACCATCGGTGTTTGGAGCTCGTGAAGTTACGACTAGCATTGTTGCGTATTCGTTGGACGTGTTGTGTGAGCAACCGTAGAGGTGGCAATTTAACCACTTTGTTTTCAAGATCAAGATCAAGATCAAGATCAAGATCAAGATCAAGAGGTAAGTATTACTTGCTTTATTTTATGTGTTAATTCGTGATACTAAAACTAGATCCATCCGCTGCGTACTCGTAGTTAATGGTTAACTAGTTATAAAATCCCAACAGTGGCATCACGAGCCAACTCGTTTTGGTATTTTGGGTTACACGCTTAAAATTAAATTAAACGCGTAGATTTAATTTTTTCACTAGATCCGCTTCGTTTACTTTATTTATTTATTGTATTCTTGTAAATATGGCAATGATATGCAAATCCTTGCCATAATTAAATAAAGATGTAGATCTAGATCTTGAATAAATTATTAAAGGTTAATATAGGTTAAAAAGAAAAGTAAAATTAACTTGTTAATTTAGAAGATTTTTTTCTTTTTAATTATGCTTATTAATGAAAAGTGTATCACACTATTTAAATAAAAAATCTCGATTTTAAACATGGTAATAAAATCTTTTTGAATAAGGCGAATATATCTTTTAAATATTTAGTTTGCTTTTGTTTCATTTTTTCGGCCATAAGACCTACTGAATCGTGATGAATGGGATGATCTAGGCACATAGATGAAAACCTAGTGAGTGTCTTATGGTTCTCCAATTGGGGAAGACTCGCAAGAGAACTCATATATTACATGTTTACTTGATTATTTAATGTCATCTTTTGTATTTGTCAGCTTATATGCATAATTGTTTATTTGATTACTCGTTTACACGCCTAATATGTATGCAATACGAACTAATACTTAGAGAGAAAGATGATGTTAAAACAGGTCTATTAATTACACGCCTAATACATGTTCATTGTGACCTGCTATTTGTTTCGTGGAAAATCAATTTTTTTGAGAAAATTAATATGACACTAAACTATGAAACTTGATTTCTAGATTAATTAAAAACTGGACATTATGAATCTATAGGAAGTACGGCTCATCCACTAGAACAAACTATAAGAGAAGTTTAAGGCGGACATACCTAAAGAATTCAGGTTTTTAATAAGCTTCGCGCTGACCTGTTTCTTCGCTTCTTTGTACGTTCGATTAGAGTTACTAAGAACCTATGATAACTACAATGTCGTCTATAAGGTTTTTAAAATAAGTGTTACAAAGTTGTTTGCATGCTCCTTTGTACACGTTTTTTTGACATTCGTTTATATGCACTTATGTGAATACCCTATGTGAAATTTTTAAGTCTATGCCAGTCAATTTAAGAACACTTTGGTTTTTTCTCTCTAGTCAGACCTAAGGTTAATTCCAACCCAAGGCGAAAATTTTCTCTCTGGTCAGACCTAAGGTTAATTTTTGCATGTTCTTACTTGGTTGACTTAAATCGAGTATGGTTGGTCAGACCTTGGACCCGAGGCATAAGATGAGACTAAATATGCTCTTGACATTTTTACGTGTTTACTAATGTCATGAGAAGTCTCATAAATCTAAGAGTTGCATCTAATGCAATTAACGCACGCCGCTTACCTCTTGCCCTACTTGTTTACACGCTGGTCAGACCTCCGGTAATAAGTGGGAGGTCAAGTTGGATCTTAGTCTTATTAGTAATTAATTGGGTAGTTAATTCTTTTAAGAATTTAATTATCGAAAATACTAATATTTGAACTTCCTATGTTCTGATTAATTGTGTTATTGCAAACATAATTCGTAAACGGAAGTTTGTTTTCTCATAGAAGAAAAACATAGTCTCTTTTCTGGTAAAAAGAGTGAGACTTACTCCTATCTCTTCTCATTGGTTGACAAGAATAAGATAGGGTTATAATTGAATTTTTTCTCAATTGTATTTAAACTCACTTTCAGTCTTTCATTACCCTTTTTTGGTTATGAAATAATTGAAAGATAAAATATTTTATGTAACTAGAGAACATTTTGTCTATAGCTACCAAAATAAATGACATCTTGCACTTGTCACGATGTATGAGTTTAAAACGCAACGAGTAAAGAAATTACTAGCATATCCGCTAGGTATTTTTCTTGGACTCACATTATTCCTTAAAGTTCTAAATACCCTTGTGGCTATGCAGACGATAAAGGAGGAATTGCATGCTAAAATTCAAGTTAAATGAGAGCATGAATGGCTAGTCCTTCATCTACATAAGTAGAACTTCATATACTCTGTTCAATACCTAAGTACATTGCTACTTGTAGGCATTCTAAGAGAGTAGGAAAATAAATAAATAGCTATTTGCTTTCTACTGGTGATGTAACACTTACAAAGTTGACAAATCCAGTGGAAGCTTTGCGTTTTATAACTGAAATGACATTCATGTGAGGTTGTCAATTTCTGTGGGAGCTACAAGATTCATTTCCTTCTTAGTTACCCATATTATTTCTAGCTTGCTTGAAATAATTCATTAATTTCTGAATATGAACGACCGTAGTTTAAGGAAAATTGCATTTTATTTTATAGATAACACGTTGCCTTGATGTTGCTTTCCGAAACGTTGTCTATAGAATAATAATTCACAATTCCTTATTAATCATTATAGTTCGAAATCTACTTGTAATATCTATGACACAATCATATTGTTTATACAATCGAGTGTTTGTTGTATTGTTTTAAATAATGTTGTACCATACACAAGTAGGAGAAATCTTAAGTGCGTGCAAGGAATAGAGCTGGCAAATAATACCCACCAGTCAACAATTGTGTCAATTGGACTCTTTTTTTAAGTATAATGGGCTAAATGGACTCCCTCTTTTATTGTCAGCGGGCTTGATGGACTATTGAATATGATGAAACAAAAAAAACATGGGTATAATGGTCGGGTATTTTTTTGACGATGGGTATTTTTTGGTGCCATCAGCTAGCTAGTGTTGTTTTTGGATATTTGCTCATTTTTTACGTTTTCCCCTGTTTTTTACGTTTACGTCCGTTTTTTATGTTTACGTCCATTTTTTACGTTTTCGTTCATTTTTTTACGTTTTTGTCCGTTTTTTACGTTTTCGTCCGTTTTTTACGTTTTCGTCCGTTTTTTACGTTTTCGTCCGATTTTTTACGTTTTCGTCCGATTTTTTACGTTTTCGTCCGTTTTTTACGTTTTCGTCCGTTTTTTTACGTTTTCGTCCGTTTTTTACGTTTTCGTCCGTTTTTTACGTTTTCGTCCGTTTTTTACGTTTTCGTCCGTTTTATTACGTTTTCG
Organism: Tanacetum coccineum; assembly: GCA_026074375.1. Classification (NCBI taxonomy): domain Eukaryota; kingdom Viridiplantae; phylum Streptophyta; class Magnoliopsida; order Asterales; family Asteraceae; genus Tanacetum; species Tanacetum coccineum. The sequence continues at coordinate 18,454 of BQNB010112028.1, forward strand.
TCCTTTTTTTACGTTTTCGTACGTTATTTTACATTTTCGTTCATTTTTTACGTTTCCCCTGTTTTTTACGTTTACGTCTGTTTTTTTACGTTCGTTTTTTATGTTTTCGTCCGTTTTTTTACGTTTTCGTCCGTTTTTTACGTTTTCGTTCGTTTTTTACGTTTTCGTCCGTTTGTTTACGTTTTCGTTCGTTTTTTTACGTATTCGTCCGTTTGTTTACATTTTCGCCCGTTATTTTACGTTTTCGTCTTTTTACGTTATTTTACGAAAACGTAACAAAACGTATGAAAACGTAAAAAACGGACAAAAACGTAAAAAACGTACGAAAACGTAAAAAGGACGAAAACCTAAAAAAACTGACGAAAACGTAAAAAACACACGAAAATGGAAAAAAATGGACGAAAACATACGAAAATGAGCGAAAACGTGCGAAAGCAAGCGAAAACATAGAAAACATGCAAAGGTGTGTGAAACCGTACAAAACGCTTAAAATGTACAAGAACGTAGAAAACGTAAAAAATGTTTGAAAACGTTCTTAAACGTAGAAAAAATTTGGACTCTTTGCCCGTTTGACCCGCACCCGTTTGACCCGTTGCCCGTTTCGCCCGCGCCGGTTTGACCCATGTTTTAAAAAGCACCCGTTTGGCTCGTTGCCCGTTTGGCCCGTCGCCCGAACCCGCCCGACCCGCCCATTTTGCCACCTCTAGCAAGGAACAACATACAACAATATGATTATTGGTTTCTCTTGACCGCAAGGTAAGAAAGCTAATGAATCTACTAGGACTTAAACACGCACGATGTTTGTTGCCCTCTTACATTTAAATGTCAAGATATAATATAAAGCTACTTCAGTACATTGACTACATGTTTTAGTCAATATAATTATGGTTCGATTATATAATCATAATTATGAAGTATGAAATTAACTTGAAATTATTATTGAACTCAAGAGTTTGCGTTCATAATTACTTTAGTTAGAATAATTATTTTCTTGTTAAGACATAATTATAAAGTCCTTGAATTTATCAATGACTCATAACATACAGTAAGTAGTAAAATTGTTATGTCTTCTTGTTAACACATAAACATGAGGCCTTTGAATTATTCAGAGACTTATAATGTATACTTGACACGTTCTGTTTTATTGTAAACACATGAACATAGAGGTTTTGAACTATCCAAAAAATATACGTTATAGCATGCACTTGGTTTTAAAACACTAAGTATGCAATTTGGCTTGACCCAATTGACAAGTATTTGATCCAAAGAGAGTTAAGTTATCTAAAGAATTTTGATGTAGTCTCACAATTCTAATACTCATAGAATACCACACTATTATGGTATGTCTAATGTGTTGAAACAAACTATATTCATAATTATTTGATTTCTGATAACTTAAATGGCTCTACCTCCAAAATCGATTAAGGTTAGAAATTTGCGTGTCATTGATACACTCAATACAGTTTCAACCTATAAGGTATTCAAGACATTATTTGTTGATAGAGATGAATCCCATTATGTCTTGATTAAAGTTCTGAAATTTATTAATAATCTTATGAAGCATATTAATAACAAGCTAGAGATGAGAACTGTAAGATGTATTTTGTTGTCCCATTTAAGAACAATTTATTGTTGCTTAAATACTAAGTATTTAGAGAATTATCTCTACTTACAAAAGTAAGTGGGAGCATCTACAAATCTTGAAGATATTTAAGAACAAAATACATAACCTTCTGAATTCACTTGCTAATGTCATACTATGGTTAAACATGAAAATGACGAACCAAAATGACGAACCAAAGTATAATGTAACTCTCATTCATAAATCCGCAAGGATGCCTCATCAATAGAGTGATATTTTAATATCAATGATGAGGAATATAAGTTAGATGGTCATAATAAACCTGCTAACTAATAACATGAATTATCACATATTGAATCTGATAAATATCTTAGAACTATGAATGAAAAGATGCAGTCCTTAAAAGACAATCAATGTTTTAAGATTGATTAATCTTTCACCAAACAGTAAAATGTGAGGTTAGAATGAATTTCTTTTGAAGAAAGGCTCATAAGGACAAAATTGTATACATATTAATGCCTGACTAATGACAAGAGTTTTTTCTTACTCAAGCAATTGACTATGATTAAATATTTCTTTTCTACACGCATTAACTATGTAAAGATAACTAATTGTCATATAGGTTTTCTTGAATCTGACATATGGCGAATTAAGAATCATAACTCTTTACTTAATGATTACCTTGCGAGGACGATATGTAATCAAAAAGGGTTACGAGTCTATATTTGTAATATGACAATTAAGTTTTATAACTCTTTTCTTTATGATTACCTTTTGCGAGGACGGTGTGTAATCAAAAGGTTATGAGTTTAAAATAATCTTTATAAAGTATGTATACAAGATAATAGAATCCAAGTGTGGATTAAATCATGCATCTAGGAGCTGAGATCATAAGTTTAACCATAATATGATTTTTATTAAATTAAGATAACTCCTGAGTATACCTGACATCAAGTGGGAGCACTATGTTTTTTTTCTTAAAATTCATATCTTGTGTAACATATTGAAAGCATCATTCCATCTAAGCTAGATGTTAATCCTTGAGACTGTAATGAAACTTCACTTGGGAATTTAGGAAATAAAACAAACGCCTTTGGAATAAATGTTTAATGTAATAAACATATGCGGAAATTAAGTCCTAACACAATGCAATATATCATTGAAGCAAGTCTTAAATGATATATTTCACTTGAGATAATTTAATACATGGATAACCTTGTGTTTTTTAACAAAGGATTCGTCCTATTGTGTATAAGACTAGTTGTTACTTTTGCACAAGAGCAAGATGAGCTAACAACAACAGTATCTAATTGAGAGTGTTTAGATGACTGATAACAACAATATCTAATTGAGAGTATTTAGATGACTGTTAAAACAAATGTTTATGAATTATATAAGGCATAGTGTTGTTTGAGTACACACATGCTAGAGAATAATAAATTCTAGTTGAAGTAGGATTTCATCATTTATGATAAATCTGCTTACTAGATATGATCAGCTAAGGGTATTGTTGCAATACACATTAAAGAATGAGAATACTTTACATTTAAGAAACTATAAAGATGACTGTCTAAGATAGGTATGTTGTTGACTTCAAATACCCCATAAAAGGTATTGTCACGTTTCCATACTATGATACTTGCAATAGTATGCAAATATACATACGACACTCATCATATCATTCCAATCTTTCATAATTTGTTAATTTGAAATAAGTATTTAGAAAGTTTACTCAGATGACTATTTAGTTTTCTTGCAAAGAAAAAGTTGAGAATGTTGGAAACATTATACTTCAACATACTAATTAGTCTCATGCATATCTGTTTTATTAGTATTTGGATAATTGAGATTGTAAGACAATTTTACTTTCTGGTGAATGAAGATACGTGGTATTTGTTATTCATACATATAATAATTGTTATCTTATATTTGCATGTTTAATCCTTGAATGATTTTATCATTCTAAATTTGTCCATTGTCGGTTAACATTATGGGAATAATTGTTACATAAGGCAAATGTGAGTGTTGTTTATATTCTTTGAATATACGGATTGTTCCTGCCAAACTCATATGTTATTCACATGGGATGCATATTGGACGCCCCAACCTTCGAATATTTAGTTTTGGATCCTCGTCATGAGTAAGATAATAGAAAATGGTTTAATAAGTCATCCTTAGACTTGAGATACAAACAAGTT
>BQNB010112029.1:0-22233 GCA_026074375.1 Tanacetum coccineum
TTGCTACATCACCTCTTTGTTGCTCCTTCCTTAGTTGTGGCCTACAAACACCCCTTCAACACCTTCCACCTCTCTTAGCTACAATTCTAGCCCTCAATATTCATCATACTAGCTACTATGAATCATCTAAGTAGCCTTGACACTAAGCAAACTAGAAAACTTAGGCACAAAGGTTCTTAAGCCCTATATAAGCCAAACTCTACACCCCTTTCAAATCACACATCAAAAACTCATATACTTATCAATGGAGTTCTAACTCAAATCAAGGAAGGTCAAGAGAAGTCCCTAAGCTCAGAATAGAAGCCAAGAAGCAAGAAAAACAAAGCCTTGAAGTCGTTACTAGGCGTACGAACCCGAAAACCCCATTTCGACCCATTTTAGCTCAAGTAAGCCTAAGATCTTGTTCCATAAGCTTATATTCTGTATTAGAATGTTCATAATACTCTTAAGATCATATATGAACTCTTGTTTGAAGCTTTGAATCCTCAAACCCATGTGTTTTTGGTTAAAACCCTAAAAACGACCCGTTTTGATTTTCTAGCTAACGAATCCTTTTTCTAAACTTTTCTTACTTTAGAACATCTTATTTTTGCTCATATAAATAAGCTAAAACCTGCAAATATCATTTGTAATCTTAAAATAAGCTTGCATGGCTTTTTGGACTTGTTTTGCAAATATTTCCATGCATAGGGGTATATATCGTAACTTTCTAAAATTTATAACTAAAGGGGCTGAAAATGTCATTATTCTAAAGTTATAACTATAAAGACCTATTTTGCCAAGTTTCAAAGTTAAAAGTTTAAATTATATATACTTTATATATAAAGGACTAAAGTTGTAAAAGTTTATAAACCAAGGGTATATATTGCCAATTTTGCAAACTTAAAAATATAAAATATAATATTTTTATATAAATTATAAAAATATACATTAAATATTATAAAAACATGATTTTATAAAACCCACACATTATCGTTATATTATCGTTATTAATCATAAATCGACGCATTATTTCGTTATATATTTAACATAAATTATCATCAACTAACTTTTGAAGAAACTTAAAATCTTATCGTATCATATTACTAGGGAATTTCATATGCAGGGTTTCATTTGAGTTTTCATTTTGACGAGTTTGCTGGGTTTACGATTTAAAGTGCATTGGCTCCTCAAACGATACTACATGGCCTCTGGATTATGATAGCCCGAACATCGATACAATATATCCATAATTTAATAAATCAAAGATATACGTTAAACTTTATGAAGTTTTAAAACATAAACTATCACACTAAGACTTGACATTTCACCCCAGGTTGCGTGACAAAGCCGTTACTTTCATTTGATATGCTTTTTCCATCAATCAGATTTCCCTATACTATTAAGATGAGTTCATAGCCTCACTTTTAAATCTTCTATTTCATAAACCCGTGAGGGGGATACATGCTATAAACCATGAATACAAGTGTTTTCTAAATGTATGCTATCCTGATATATTATTGCATCTGTTGTCTAAGTTCCTTTATGCCAAAAGACCCCCACCATCATGGACCATTAATCACTTGCGAGTGAACGCGAATATTGTGGATATATCTATTGGGATTGACGAATCCTGTTTGTGTTAGCCGGATAGGTAACCAAACGCACTATATTTGAAACTCATAGGTATATGGTAATTACCTACACGGGGGCCATTATCTTTATATATATCATTATTGATATATACACTAGTCAGTTTGAGTTCCATGAGCTTAGACGCAATAATACTGTTTTCCATAATAATTGTACTCATTGCAATTATTACACTTATGGGTGTATAACAACGTAACCCACTCTTATGATGACTTGTATTCACACTATTTATTATAAACCTATGAATTTCACTCAACCATTGTGTTGACCTTTTTAGCATGTTTATCTCAGGTAACTGAACATCTTATGGCACGGAGTGGCACGGACTTGAAGATGGCTAAACTGTTATCATTCAAACTTTATGTTTTCATGTAGATTTTGGGACCTCTGTTTGTAAAAACTCTGATGAAATAATGAATGATAACTTATCTTTTAAAAACGTCTCTTTCGAGTCGTTTTCTATGATTATGACTGTTGTACTATGAAATAATACCCCAGATTAGCTTCCGCTGCTATATGTCAAAAATGGGGGTGTTATAGATTGGTATCAAGAGCCATGGTTATAGAGAACAAGGTTAAAACCTTAACTATAACTACTTTTCTTTTTCCATCCAAGAAAGTCCTCCGTGCCACTACATCTCCGGAATAGTATGTAAAGATACATAACTATTATACTATTATATAAATAACTTATGTTATTTACCCATTGATACCAAGGTCACCTTATGACTCAACTAAGCTCACTAAACTAAAGGCAATGATAGGTCAATATTTGTGATCCTATGATTCTAGATATATAAATTACAATATGAAGAGCTATCCCAGATTCTTAGCCTACGCCCAAACAACACCAAAGTTGCAGAGCATGAAATATGTAGGACTAACCCAGTGAATGATAGGTCGCATACTTAAGCACGTAAACGAATATAAATTTATAAACATAAACAATCAATGATAAATTAAGCAATCAAGATAAACAAACCAAACATTAGATCTTCTTAAACGTGGTTGATACCTAAAGGTATCAGCCGATAGTCACTGTAAAAATACACACGGTTTGATATATGAACGATAAAAATAAAGAAACCTTAATCGAATGCGTATTCGGTTGCGCGAAGATTACAAGAGTTTTCCTATGATCTTGAGGCTCTTTTCTAACCTTCTAGGCTCCTTTATTCATCTCTTGGTCGACTTGGTAGTTTAGGGATTCACTTGCATACCTAAAATTAAGTTTAGGATCGTCTATTTTCTAAGAGTATGGAAACTCGTCGATACGCCATATCAAGCAATGTAGGATACGGCGTATTGGGGATTTCTTAGAGTAAGGACCATGTTTGATATCTTCTAAAATATGTTATTACTATATTATGAATGCGGCATATTGATGTCTCCTGGATACGGCGTATTGGGTCTCTAATCCTTATTGGTTATTTGTGAAGTGTAGGCACGGATACACCGTATCTTCTTGATGGATATGGAGTATTAAGGTAAAACTAGTTGATTCTTCTTCGTTGACCAAAGTGTTATATATGCCGTATCGTTGATGTGGATACGGTGTATTCTTCAAAGTCAGGCAATGGTCCTTTAAGTCGTCAAAGTCTTGGATACGTCATATAGGTCTAAAATAATACGGCATATTGGCAGTATTCTCGAACTCTTCATTTAAGCTCCAAAATGCGTGCCTTTTAGCATAACTTCACAAAATACTCCTTTAATTACTGAATTTCTCCAAATACAACGATTAAGTAACAATTCTTTGCAATAATTATACAAAATGGTTTAATTACATGGGATAAATGATGCTATAAAATAGACGTTATTTGATGTCATCGCATGGGTTAAACCACCCAAAACACAATCAACATAATAATACCCTTAAAAGAGATTATTATACATAACCATAAATCACCTCAATCTCATTAGTTCACCACCGTCAACACGGTACAAGTTCTAACGGAACTGACAAACGTCAAATAGTCAAAGGACTAAATTAGAACATTCAAAACACAAAAAGGGCAAGGGTTACAAATACTCTCTTATTTTGTCATTTTAATCAAGATTTATAAAATCCCGTGAAATAACAAGGACTTAATCACTTATAACAACAACAACACTTTAACACAATTCTCATTAATTACTGAATCGATCTAATCATTTCATTTCACACATCAAGTAATTCATGATGAGCTTATCATTGGCGAAGAATGTGATTGTAGCGGGGCTAACAACCATCCCCTTATACTTGACACGGCTTAGTACAGTTCTTGGGTAAGCCGTATGCTACTTTACATCAAAGTAAAGGAACGCAGAAAGCTTCTCATGAACTCAGTTCTTAATGGACCTTTCAAGTATGGCACTGTTACAGTACCTGGAACTGCAACCGCACCTGCAACAGTCAGAGATAGAACGTATGATGAACTCATAGATGCAGAGAAGATTCATGAAGGGTGTGACATTAAACCAACAAACATTGTGCTTCAAGTCTTACCACAAGATTGAGGCTAACAATCTCTCGGGAACATGCTTCCTTTATTGACTCAATAAAATTAAGGCTAACAATCTCCCCCGAAGTGAGTTCATTGATGACACTCCTTCATGAGATCAGTAAGATTGCTTTTGTGTTTAGCTCGAGTGTTCTTGGTCTTTTGTCTTCATTTTTTGTTGTAGGCTTGTTCCTTCATGCTTGCGAATCTTGAATTTGTGCTTTGTCATTATCTTTTCGTCTTTGTCATCTTGCGATTCTTGTGTCTTTGACCTACTTGCTCCTATACTTTTGCTTTATCTTGAAAGCTTCAAATCGGAGTTTGCGGTAGTCTTTGTCTTTTAATCTGACGCTTCTAGATAGTATTGTCTCGTAGTATTGAGCATTTGAATGGGATTGAGGTTGTCTGTTACCACCGTTTGACCTGCAGGTTTACGTTAGTGATAAACGAGAAAATTGATTTGAAAATCAATCGACGTGTCACTCGTTAAAGAGTTTTTGTAAACATCGAGAGTGTCATGTTTTCTATCAAAATTATCAAACAGTCAACTTCATTTACTTGGAACCAACACGTATATCCAGTTGTCACAAGTTTGATTCAATTTAGGATCTGGCAGTCACCTTCCAAGTGCTTGTTTGATGCTGACTCAAGCAAGGATCTTCCAATTTCATGTTGAATACATTAAGGATCACTCGGATCGTTCTGGCAAACTTATCATATTTGTTATTGCGTAGGACTCTGATAACTGTTGTGAAACTAATGAATGTTCAAATAGTGTTTGAAAAATGGTTGTTGTCCACTAACGATGATTTTTTATTGGATCTTATTGGCTCTAGGACTCGATTAGTGCCTTTGGTTTTAGTACTCGGAGGATGGTGCATTTTGCCACCTATTCAATTCAACAAATCTCGGAGTGAGAGTCAATAGATATTGTTTGTATCTCCGTAACGAATGTGACAAGTTTCTGTGAGAGAAACCCGAATGGCTCGGAAAGGGTTGCTGCATTGCATCACTGGTCCATGATGTCATTTTCAGTGTCAGCAATCAACTTGTGAGTCTGACAGATATGTATTGACCTGGTTTCTGCCTTAAGTTGTGTGGTAGGGTTTCTTTCTTTAGACCATTATCCATACATTTCTTTTTTAATCGTTCAACGCCTTAAATGCTTACCAGATGTCAACTTAACTACACCATGTTGTGATTGTTCCAGTGTTACTCAATCTTAGTCGGCTTTATTCCATATTCTTCTTCTCCAATTCATACTAAGGAACTTGCTATTTCTAACTTTGGATTATCCTTGGGTATGATCCTAAGAGTTCTGGTTGGAATCATTGGATGATTCACTAACTAACCACCTTATGACTTCCTATTCGGCGTGAAATTAAGATGTTGTGGGTATAGGATCGAACCATTAAACCTTTTCTTACTTGTTCAGCACCTTGAGGCGTAATAGTTCATATTTTAATTACATTTTCTCCCACTTATTTTAAATAATAAAACACTTAGTTTTTGAAATACCTCTGTGATTAAATTGTCTTGAAAATTTTGTGGGAGAAATTTATCATATCAGCATGAAGGGTTTGGAACATTTTGATAGTTTTGAATACTATAAGAATTGTCGATGTTGATGTATCACTAAGAACATTAAAACTTTGTTTTTCAAAAAATCCCTCAAAAATAGGAACAATTTGAAAAATTGTTGTCTTTGAAATAATTGTGAGGGTTGGAGTGTTGAACACACAATTTTGAAAGATTATGATATTGCCAATGGAGAAATTCTTGAAAAATCAGTTCAACGTTTGAAAAACCAGATGTTAGAGGACTTCTCCTTTCTTATGTTAAGGGTAGCGACACTGTACGTTCACTATTTCTTTTCTTGACTTAAGATATTGGAATGTCTTGTAAGAACAGCTCACGACCGAGAAACGTGAATTTTCTCGTTGTGAGGATATAGTTATATTACTTCCCTTTATTGATGTCGGGCTATTGTACTGACATTTGACATAAAGCCATTTAGAAGATTAGAAATGACATGTTTGAAACTATTTGAACTCTCGCTCGAAACTTCATTTACACACGTGTCAAGTTAATCGACATTTCTAAGCACGTAAATGTTTTCGTTTCCAAGATGACTTGTCGAGAAAATCTTTTGTGGAATTTTCTGCTTTTTTCATTTTGTATTTATTTCCCTGTTGCCTCTGCATTGCTATCTGATGGTGGTTTGTATTCAAATGCTTGTCTTGATGTTAGCTGTCTTGTTTGCTTAAGGAACAACTTTGGGAACCCAGTCTTTGAGCTTGACTGTTCATTGTTGTGGTTTGAATCGAAAGTTCTGAAAGCGGTTATGATCAGAAGTATTTGATGAAGAACGGAGGCCTGAACTGATGTGAACAAAAGTTCATTCTCCATGATGACCAAGGCTGATCTGTAGTGTATCAAAAGTCTTTTGACATTAAGGACGGGGCCTGAAGTGTTATTTTTTAGAGACACCATTTGACATTGACGATCAGAGGCTTGAACTGTGTGTTCAAAGTCATTTAAACATTCCAAAGCGAACAGTACACTTACAATTTCTCCACAACAATTACATAACGCTTGAGATTGCCCTTCATTATGCTTTGTGCTATCCAGAGTCAACAATGAATAGGATGATGTTGTACAATCTGCAAGAGAAAAATTAGAAGACGATTGGATAAATGGAACAAAATGGATCCTAAGGAATTGATATCTTCAAGAACATATTAGTTATCATTGAGACAATGTCTATAGTGGGACTAATACTTGTTGATTCACATCAGCTTTCCTAATCTTAGGTCATCCTATTTCTTTTTGGTCTTATAGTGGATTTTGTGTCTTATGTATTAACCTTGATGGACATCTCCTTAGCTATCCACCATTTCCGTCTATGATTTGTTATTCTCACTAAACTTCTTTATAGTAACTCTTGGATTTTGAATAGTGGTATCTGATGCTCGCTGTTTTCTGATGGGTGTTGCAACGAGATGTGTTTGCTTTTCTCTTTGGTTTTCTAGCAAATAATAGGTACTACATTAGGAATTCTTAGTTCTAGCATTCACGTCTTTCAAGTATCGAGAAACATAAGCATCATGATTAGAATTAAACACACATGTTCCACATTCAGCACAAACAGAATCTGCATTCGGAAGTTCATGGAGTTTGTACTATCATTAGACGCGTTACAGACTTTGTATTTCTTAGAAATACTAGATAGAAGTCCTATGATGGTCTTTCTACCTCCATTCTTTGTAAACTTCACTTGACTAATGTTTGGCATGACCTTATCTTTCACTTGATAGCTCTTAAGCTTTGGTCTGTTAACACTAGTAGTGTGATAAAAAAGCGTGTTCCCTCCTGTTTAACTTCTTCTTCAATTTGAAAGTTGATAAATATGAGAAAAGATGCAACGTTTGTAAATTTGATCTCGCGGAGTCGCAAGGTTATCGTCGGTAAAAAACCAAATATTACCACGTGATGAAAATGAATCACGAACACCAACGTCTATGTTATTTATTAGTACATGTCGTTTAACGTCACTCAAAACCGGAAAAACCAAAAATTATTAAAAAAAACGTTGAAGAAATCGTTCTTGTGTGTTTTAGATCTGTTCAACGTAGCAAAAAACTCGTTCAGCTCAAGTAATAAAAATTACTCGATCGGTCGTTGAGATTTTTACTCGTTCAGTCCAAAAAAATTCAACTCGATCGGTCCTTGAGATGTTTACTCGTTCGGCTCACTCTTGTCGAGAACTCGTTCGGCTCTACAAAAGTTCACTCGTTCGGCTCTCGTGAAATTCACTCGTTCGGTTGTACAAGTTTTCACTCGTTCGGTTGTAGAGGTGTTGTCTAATTCGGTTCTAAGAGATGTAAACTCGTTCGGTTGTACATGTTTTCCACTCGTTCGGTTGTTCAAGTTTTCCCTTGTTCGGCTATCCTTGAAAAAACTAGATCGGTGTTCTTGTCTTGTTAAACCCGTTTGGACCACACAAAAAAAGAAGCCAACAAAAAAAAAATAAGCTCGACTATAAGCTTGCAAATAAGCTAATTTTAAGCAACGGTATTAGCTCTTGATATAGAACAAGACTACGCTATTAAAACTTAAAAAGATGAAGCTAGAAAGGAGAAATAAAGAAAAAAAAAACGCCAACCATAAAAACTATTTTACTTGTTCTTTCCTTTGACGCAAAACACAAACAAAAATGCACCCTTATTGAGAATAAAGCCCTCAATATGTGTTAGAAAAAACAAGTAGTTTGATAGCCCAAAGGGTATAAAAAGTTTTTGCTGCAATAGAAAAAAAAAATAAGCCGTATGTTAAAAAAATATCCTCTAAGCCGAACCAAATAAGCATCGAATAAGCTTACCACAAACAAGAAACAACTAGACCCACCCGTGGCTCGTGATACCAATTGTAGGAACCCGATTAACACTTCCACTTCATAACACGAATCGAAACAAGAAAGGAGAAAGAGAGATGATAGAAAAAAGAGAGATGAGAGAAAAAGATTTTAGAAAAAAAGATATTTGTGATTTCTTACTAGATATTTTCTTATGAAAATATCTATATATATATCCCTACGACACGAGGGATATTTAACTAGGACCCGGGCTCGGGTTTTGTTTGGGATTAAACCCGAAACATATACAATATTAGATTAACTATCAAGCCCGATTCCCGATATTATCCTGTTACAACATTAACAAATTAAAGACCGAAGCTCCATCGTAGAGTGACCGAGCGATAAATTATGAAAGTGAAGACGGTGGAATCAAACCGAGGTTTATTATGTATTATGAAAAAAAGAAGGAAGAAAAATAGTCGTTTAAAAAAGAAGTTTATACTGAAGGAATCACTTAGAAGGATCGATTATTCGTTGATACGTTACAAAAATCAACGATGTAAAGTCTTGTAAAAAGTGGTCGATATCACCACTTATGTAAAAGTATGTGAAGAATGGGATGTAAGGGAAGTTGACCGTTATGGGAATGCCAACTTAGGTTGTCTTTGTCATTTCTGTGATCGAGGCGTTTATCTATATGTTCGAGTCTTTGTCATGGAACAGTCAGGAGAAAGTTACTAGCAACCACACCTTATTTGTTGGCTTAATCTTTTTGTTTTGTGAATTTTATTTAACAACCATATTACTTCCCTTTCCTAGCAACTAACCTTAGTGTCTACTCTAACGAGGACTTGTTCGAGCATACATGTCTATTCCGTCGTTACGGCCATGTATGCATGTCTCAGCTGCCTTGTTGGATGATGACTTTTGGTGAAAGTTAGAAGGTCCCTACCCTATATCATTCTTTATCCTAACCGCTGGTTAAACACGATCAGGGATGTGTTCGGATTGTATATGTCTATTCCGTCGTTACAGCCGTGTATATATGATACAGCTGCCTTGTTGGTGTGGTACTTATGGTGAAAGACTATTGAATGATCAACCGTAAGCCTTCTTAACCTAATTTATCTTTTGACTTGTTCTTCCTTAGCTTTAGCGGTAGAGATGTGTATCCTTTCCAAGCTTATGATACAAAACTAATCACGACCGAGCAATTGAGCGTACTACTTAAATGTTGCACCCTAGATTAGTTGAGTGATCTGAGTGTTTTCATTTCCATATTTTGTGAGGAGCTTGGTCATATACAGGTGATTAGAACAAAACGACGCTTAAATGAAAAATCCTCAACTTCGGTTAAGGATACATTTTCATAAATCAAAACTTTTTCTAAGGCCAACTTGAGGACAAGTAGGATTCAAGTGGGGGGATATTTGATGACATCAAATAATGTCACTTTATTATATCATTTATCCCATCTGTTTTGCCCACTTTTATATAATTATTGCATTATTTGGTACTTAATTGCTTTAAAGTTGATAAATGCAGTAATTCAGGAGTGTTTTGTGAAGACACGCTAAAAGGCGCATAATTTGGAGCTAAAACGAAGACATTTGAAGATTTCTGAATTTTCACCAATACGCCGTATCCAACTAAAGAGATACGGCGTATCTGCGCCAAGACTTCACAAGAAAACGCGTTTGACCAATTCCCAATACGGCGTATTCACTCTGTCTACATACGCCGTATCCATGAAGATAACTATTCGAAGATACAGTAAATCAAGTAAATTGGGAATGATATCAAAGATTTATTACAAACGTAGCGCGCACTCCAAGGAATCCAGCCCAATACGCCGTATCAACCTTGCTGGATACGGCGTATCGAGTATTTTTCAGCAACTATAAATAGAAGACTCAAAAATGAGTTTTCAGTGTGCAATATCATATTCTTTATACCATACTCACTAAAGATGAATTTTAGAAGAGAAGATCAGCCACCAAGATCAAGCATTGATCACGAATCCATAAAAGACATTGTGTAATTATTACTCTTTTAATCGTTCGATTTTAAATTGTTTGATTACGCTTGTATAATTACAATGGTTATGGGTATTAGCCATCTTAATGAAAGTTCAATGTTTGGTTTGTTTTGAAAAATCGAGTTCTTAATTTATCGTTGATTGTTTAATTATGTTTATCACCTCATACTTGTTTATGTGTTTGAATATGCGACCTATCATTCAACTGGGTGTAGTGTTACGGACCAAGTAATCTAGATATCGGGATAGCTCTCCATATCGTGTCTTATATTACTGGACCGGTAGGTGACCCGTTTATGTTTTAGCAATCATGCTCTTAATTAACTGATAAAGATTGGAATAGTGGACTATCAGTATATAAAACACCTTCAAACAATAAGTAGGTAAAGTCCCGTTGGGCTAGAGTTTTAACAGGATCAACACTCCTTTAATTCTCTAAGATAGATTATAATTAAACTAAAGGATGCTTTATGCGGATGCGTTAATTGTGACAGGATTAATCGTGTCTAGGTCTTAGGATGATGTCCAGCCTAAGTCTTAAGAATGATATGCCGCTTCGAGATAAGTAAATCATTGCACTAAAACAAACAAACCAGCATTGAACCGGATTTAATATGGCTAATACAATTTTCTATCATTTGGCTTGTACCGCTTTTCTATCTTATAATCTTCTTCTTTTGTGTATATTGTGTATTGAATTGGTATTTGTTTCCACAAAACCTGTGCCAGTCTCTCAGGATGAAAACCCCCATATCAATAGACAACGTACATAGCATATGTTTAACCAGTAAATAGACTAATTAAAAACTGATAGAATATAGGATTAATGTTATACTCTTAGTGTTCGACACCCTACTTACCGCGAACTCCATTTTGACGGTGTACACTGCTCGTTAAAGTGTTGTTTTAGGTTTGTTGGCTAAATATAAATTTAAAACTTGATAATCAAATAATTGACCCTACACGACAACACATCAGGTTTTTGGCGCCGCTGCCAAGGAGTGAATTAATTAAACCTTATTCTTATTAGTATTTCTAACCATTATTTAGTTTAGTTTAGTTTAGATTAATTTGCATATTTGTGTGTTTGTTTTGTGTGTTTGTTTTCTGCATTGTATATTTTGCATATTAAATAATTGATCCTACACGACAGCGCATCAGGGTTTTTGGCATCGTTGCCGGGGAGTAAATTAATTAAACCTTATTCTTATTAGTATTTCTAACCATTAATTTAATTTAGTTTAGTGTAATCTAATTATTTAAATTCTGTTTGTATTTATTCGCATTGTGTGTTTTAAATTGTTTGTTTAAATTCCCGCGTTTAATTGTTTTTAAACAGTATTCTGTTCTGACTGATCACCTGATACGCCGTATCCACCAGTTGGATACGACGTATCAAACCTTCTAATCAAGACAGCGTATTGAGTTTTTACTGTCTAAACGACGTATCTATTTTCCAAACAATATGGCGTATTCAGTTAACTCTATACGGCGTACTGATATTCAACAGACCTATATGGCGTATTCAAACAAATTGAATTCGACGTATTTGTCATCTGATACAGTAACAGTGGTAAAACTCCATCTATTTTTATTCCAAATTTGATTTCTCTCATCAGGACATATCCTACTGATTTATTGTCAAGAAGTTCTACCAAGGAACTACTCTCACCTTTCGAAAACCCAGAACAAAAATTTCGCTCAAAGAGGAGGCTTTTCGATACACCAAGTCTCGTAGAATCGAATTCGTCGGAGTTCGATCATAAATTTTGACATCGAGGAAACACTCAGAGATGGGAAGTAGGAACATGACGGAAACAATGGAGCAGTATATGAGTAAAACCCGAGAGAAATTACGGTCGGGCGTTACTAGGCCCACAATCAACCAAGACACCCCTTTGAATTGAAGGGGAAATTTCTTAAGGAACTTCATGATAATACTTTCAGTGGCTCAGAACACGAAGATGCAACCTCGAGCACATTCAAAAGGTTCTCAAGATTGTTGACTTATTTCACATCCCAAAAGTAACTCAAGATCAAATCATGCTTCAAGCCTTTCCTGTATCCCTCCCTGGAGCTGCAAGTAGATGGCTAAGGAACCAGCCATCAGAACCAATTACAACCTGGGAGGTTCTCAAAACTAAATTTCTAAACAAATACTATCCACCTGTCCGTACCGCAAAGAAAACGGAGGAAATCAACAAATTCCAGTAGGAACCTGATGAAAGCCTTTTCCGTGTATGGGAAAGATTTAAAGAGTTGCTGATGAAGTGTCCTCAACATTATTTGACCGATATGCAGGAAGTCATTTGTTTTACAATGGGCTTGATGTTCCAACCGAACAAAATTTTGGATCATAAGGGTGTCATACCTTCCAAAAACTGCTGCTAAATTGGCTAAAATAGCCTCTATGAAATGGTGTACTCTTAGAAATGGCACAACGAAACATCATCAAGGACTAGAAGTACTGAAACTTCTGACGGGCTTGCTGCTATCCAAGCCCAACTCAACAATCTCGGACGAGAAATAAAGGAAAGTTCTATCGCAGTAACGTCGTCGTGTCAAGACGGATGTGAAATTGCAAGGGAACCACACTATACAAAAGATTGTCCCACAAAAAAGAAGATGGCGAAACTTATGAAGAAGCTTACTAAATAACAGTTCAGTGCACCCTACTCAACCTAGAGACAATAGTAGGTAGCTGGGCCAGGATTCTACCGACGAAACAATGGAAACTCTTCGTCTCCCTGATCGAGTCCAGCCTGGAAGAATCTCTGACAAAAATTTTATGGCCGAATCAGCTAAAAGGGCATGAAGAACACACTCCTCACAATAATCAAGGAGATTCGAGCTTTCTACCGATGCAGCGATAAGTTAAACCCAAGGAGCTTCGATTAGACCTTGTAATGCCAAATGGACAGTGAGCTAAGGTCTGCAAGAAAGAGGGTTTAGAAGCCTACCCAGCTCTACAAAGACAAATCCTCGAGACCAAGTCAAATCGATCTCAACTGCAAAAGCTGATTTGTTCTGGGGATACGCTGTATTCTGATGTGTTACACTATGCCGCTATTGGCACACAACACGGGAGCATATCGTCTGAAATAGTCCCTTTCCCAAGACGACTATTGAACTTCGACCGTAATGATTAGAGAGAGGCACAAGATGGTAAAGATCCTATCCGCCGCTCGCGCGCGCCGCATCACACCTTGCCTCCAGAAAGAAAAAGACCCAGGGAGCTTTACTTTACCTTGTTTTATTCATAATATCTATTTTGATAAAGCTCTTGTTGACCAAGGAGCAAGTGTGAGCATTATGCCATTTTCTACCTACACCAACCTTGGTCTAGGGATTTTATCTCACACTAGGTTGACCATAGAACTAGCTGACCGAACCATTAAACAACCAAGGGGTATTGCCAAAAATGTGTTAGTAAGGATAGGCAAATTTATTTTCCCTATAGACTTTATCATCTTGGACATACGCGAGGATGACAATGTCCCTTTAATCCTCGGACGACCATTCTTGTCAACTGCCCATTCCAAGATTAATGTCTTCAAAAGGAAGATTACTTTACGGGTCGAGGAGGAAAAACTTGTTTTTAAAAGTATTAAGCCTTCCACTAGATATCCAAAGGGTTTGTGATAAAAAGTCTATGATTAAAAAAACGAAGCCTATAGGAGAGGGCGATGAACATTCGACCCATCTTATGGTAATTACAATAGAATTAAATGATTTTGGACACACCTATACAAACCTAAAACCCCAAATAAGATGTTTTTGAGCCAATCTTATGTTAAACAACCAACTCTTATAAAAAGAATTTTTTTTCTGTGTGCATCATACACGAGAGGCGCTATAAGCATGTTTATCCTCTGACCTCTCCCTTCCTTGCCATTAACCTAATGTCTAAAAGTTTTTTATTATTCCATAATTGGGGACAAGGATGAAAGGGAGAGTCATGCCGAAACTTTGATCGATATACCTGTTTTCGTCAGAAAATTTTCTATTATTTCAGGTTTTACAATCATTGACGATGATGATATGACAAAAGACGTTGTGCTCGGCATGAGATTTTGCAAGAAGTACGCATCATACCAAAGGATTATGAAGAAATTCGCTCCCAGGAATAATTATGAGCGAATCATAGAGGAAGATGTTGGGAATAAAATGCTCTAAGGCATTTCCACTGTTAGTCATGTTCATTCCCACTGCTAGAGAAATTTTCCCACTGTTAGTGTAAATCTTCCCACTGCTAATGTTTACACTGCTGAGAAGTTTTGCCACTGTTGAAGACTTTCCACTGCTGCTGAAATTAATGCTGATTAGTCAAATAGAAGACTGAAGTTAATGTTGCTGCTGAAGATAATGCTGATTAGTCAAATAGAAGACTGAATGTTATGTAATTGGACTAAAATTAATGCTGATTAGTCAAACAGAAGACTAAAGTTAATGATGATTGAAGAGATTAATGCTGATTGAGAATTTGACTAAATATTTTGGAAAGTATTAAATACTTAGTCATTGTATTTAATACATTTGACTAAATACATAGGAAAATATTGTAAGCCCATTAGGACTCCTTAGTGTATAAAAGGAGATCCTAGGGCATCTAGTTACATATCTCATTCAACATATACATACATCATATATACACATCTTTCACATACTACTCTCATAGCTTTAGCGTCTTTCGTATAACCCTCAGTACTGCTCAGAGTACTCGTATTATTCTCTTAAATAAGATTAAAGCTTTTTGGTTGTTCATATTTTCATTTCTTTCATTGTTGTCTTCTTGATCCTAAAGGTTAGGATTCCGCATAGCCTTTGGTGAAACACTTCAAAAAAGTTTCTCACGTTATTATCTTGTGATTACCAAGGTAATAATAACTTTATAACCTAAGCAGTAGATCTAGAGTTTTGGGACTCAACAAGTGGGTATCAGAAGCTCTTGTTAAGAGGACTTTGATATAAGATGCATAAACATTTTCAAACTTCTCAATCACAAACAGAAATGGATCCCTATGTTACATCCACTCCCAATTCCACAAAACTTCCAATCCTTGACACTGGTAAATTTGAACAATGGAAGTTTAGAATACAACAGTACCTACAGCATGAACACTATGCTCTATGGGAAGTCATAGAGTTTGGTGACTCATATAGAGCTCCTGCACAAGATAAAAGTGTATCTGGTTGAAAATCACTCATCATCAAGGGAGCAGGTGAAGGACTAGTGGCTGTCAACAATGAAGACATGCCAAAAGAGAAGAAATGATGTTAGGCAAGAACTACTTTGCTGCTCGGATCTCCACCGATGGAACTTAAGTTGAGATTCAGCAAGTATGAAACAACCAAGGAATTATGGGAAGCAATACTAAGGACCTTTGGTGGAAATGAAGCCACCAAAAAGACAAAGAAGAATCTGTTAAAGCAACAATATGGAAACTTCAAAAAAGCTGATGGCATTAATTAGTGACTTTAGAGCAAACTTTTAAGAGTTAATTCAGGCTTATTGTGAGTCAACTTGAGTTCTTAGATGTTTCTAGTTGAACAAGAAGATCTGAACCAGAAGTTTTTGACAAGCCTTTCACCAGAATGGCTTATGCATACTATTGTTTGGAGAAACAGAAATGACCTAGACACAATGAGTCTGGATGATTTGTATAATCATCTCAAGGTCTATGAATCAGAGGTCCAGAAGAAGGGAGGATCAAGTTCTTAAAATATGGCCTTCATTTCTTCTTTAAATACCAATAGTGGAAAAAGTGAAGTTCCCACTGCTCAAAGTTTTTCCACTGCTAGTGGTCAAGTTACCACTGCTAGCACTGAAGTTGCCACTGCTACCTTTAGCCATGATACTATCTGTGCATACATAGCTACTCAGCAAAGTGGTTCTCAAATTAAATATGAGGACATTACTCAGATCGATGATGATGACATTAAAGAGATGGACATCAAATGGAATATGGCTTTGCTAAGTAATGAGGGGTTGATAGGTTCTGGAAGAAGACTGGTAAGAAGATTACCATTCAAGGGTCTGATGTAGCTGGGTTTGATAAATCTAAAGTGGAATGCTTCAATTGCCACAAATTGGGGCATTTTGCTAGAGAGTGCAGAGCACCAAAGAGTCAGGACAGAAGTAGAAGAGAGAGCTACAAGAAGGAGCCAAAGGTTGAAGAGCCTAGACACAAGGCAATGATGGCCATTGATGGCATTGGATGGGACTGGAGCTTTATGGCTAAAGAAAATGAAGCTTCAGAGAATCAAGCACTTGTAGCAGAAGAGGCTGTACCAACAAAATTTGCTTTGATGGTAATGTCTAGTTCAAGCTCAGACAATGAGGTATATGATGATTCATATTGTTCTAAATCTTGTAGGAAGAACACAGAAAAACCTCACTACTAAAATTAGTAAGCTTGAGAAGAAACTTTTTGATAGTGAATCAGATTTGTGATAATATAAAGAGGCTTTATACAGGTTTTGAAAGCTAGGTTGGTTTTGAGTTTAAAATTAATGAATCTAAATTCTTGTTGAAAAGATTAACAGTCTTAGGAAAGAGATTTAGAAACTTAAGGTTTATAAAATGATGGAATCTTTCAAATGAGCTTGAAAAAAAAGTCAAGGAAAGAGAGAGATGGCCATTGATTCTAGTTAGAAAGTTTGTTAAACTCATCTAAAGACTTAGATCAAATGTTAGAAAGTCAAAAATCAGGTAAGGACAAGAAGGGTGTGGGATTTGATGAATATAGAGCTGTCCCACCCCTCCTGCACAAGTCTATTCATCTCCTATGCCAGATTTGTCTTGGACAGGTTTACCTGAATTTGCTGATGACATGTACTGATTTTAGTAGGCCTCCACCTAGCATAGATGTGCAAGAGATGTAAGTGAAATGTTTCTTTCTTTGAACAAAAGAGGATCAGTTTGGTGATGTTTTAATCAAAACTATGATAGGTTGTATAAGAACCGGGTTATCCTAGTGTCTCTAAAGTTAATAATACTGAAAAGTCTAGGAAACCAACTGTGAAGTATGCAGAAATGTACAGGTCACAAAGGCCTAGGGGGAATCAGAGGAACTGGAATAATCAGAAGTCCCATCAACTAGGGAGTGATTTTTTATTGGAACATAAGCTTTTTTGCTTGTGATGCTTTAACCATTTGATAAAAGATTGTAAAAGGAAGGTACAAAAACCTATATGGAACAATGCTAGAAGGGTAAATCATCATAATTCTATCGAATTATCTTACCCCATCAAAAGAAACTTATTCCAAAAGCAGTCTTAATGGAAATGGGATGAGACCAGATAATGCTGCTAAGCCAAAATGGCTGCATTATAATGCTTGCAAGAGGAATCGGTTTAATGTGTTAAAGATCTGCATTGTTGAGGTCTGGATGCCAAAGAACAGAGTGGTAGATCATGTATCTAAAAACATCAGTGCATCAGTTAATTGAAAAGATTGGATTACATTGATGCACAAGGAAGATTTAAGTCTGTGATGGCTTGGGTTCCTATAAGAAGATGATTTGGAGGATCCTTCCAAACAGGGGAGGAAAAAATGCTAAATTGTGTAGATCACTTGCTTTAGATGGTGCATCAGACTCAGGGGGGCATGAGCATGATCAAAATTTAATGCAGAAAAATTAACTGTTGGTTGCAGAAGTTGATGATATTGCTTCTGAAAAACTTAAGTGTACATCAGTAGAGTTGCATCAAAGACAAAGATAAAGAAGAAAGGCAGAGGATTTCCAGAGCAGAAGGTTTAATTCAAGATCTTCTTCAAAAGATATTCATGAAGGCTAAAAGATCAAGATGATGAGATGTTTAGAAGCATCCTCTCCAGGTTAGCATTTTATTCTGGGAAACTGATTTGAGATGGAGTATCAAAGTTTAGGGAGGATTGTTGTGAATAGAAATGCTTAAGGCCTTTTCCAATGTTAGTCATGTTTATTCCCTATGCTAAAGAACTTTTCCAGTGTTAGTTGTTAAATCTTCCACTGCTTAATGTTTACACTGTGAGAAGTTTTTGCCACTGTTGACAGACTTTCAACTCTGCTTAAACATTAATTGTTGATTAGTCAAATAGAGACTGTGAAGGTTATTGTGTTGCTGAAGATAATGCTAATTAGTCAAATAGAAGATTGAAATTTAATGCTAATTGACTAAAATTAATGATGATTAGTCAAATAGAAGACTAAAGTTAATGATGATTGAAAAGATTAATGCTGATTGAGAATTTGACTAAATTTTCTGGAAAGTATTAAATACTTAGTCATTGTATTTAATACCTTTGACTAAATACATAGGAAAATATTGTAAGCCTATTAGGACTCCTTAGTGTATTAAAAAGAGATCCTAAGGCATCTAGTTACATATCTCATTCAACATATACATACATCATATATACACATCTTTCACATACTACTCTCATAGCTTTAAGGTTTTGTAAACCTTTAGTATGTCAGAGTACTCGTATTATTCTCTTAATTAATTTTAATGATTTTTGGATATCTCACTATTTCATTTCATTTCATTAGTTCTATCTTCTTAATCACTAAAGGTTAGATTCCGCATAACCTTTGGGATACACTCGACTCACAAAGTTTTCTAATTATTATCTTGTGATTACTAAGATAATAATAACCTTATAACCTAAGGTAGTAGATCTAGAGTTTTGGGACTCAACAAAAGAATGAAAATAGAAGGAGGAAAAAGGTTGAACTTAAAGACCAGCTGAAATAAAAGTGCTTCCCGGGAGACAACCCGGTCATTTTAATTGTTTGTCGCATTTTAATTGTTTGTTGCACGAGTCTGTCTTCTCAGACACTCTATACGGCGTATCGAACCCCTCTGGATACGGCATATAGATGTGTCTGGACGTTATCAGTTTTTAAAACTTAAATATTTCATTTCTAGTAATTTAATTTATTTCTACAGGAACAATACGGCGTATCCTAGGGTTTGGGATACGGTGTATTGATCCCTGTACAGTTGTGTGTTTAATTATTTTCTGTACCATTGTAGCGAGATAGATAGAATTTGCACTTGTCTTATTTTCTAATCTTTTATACAGGACCTTGCTCGAAACTAAATGATATGGTATTATGCTGAAAAAGACTGTGTTTGAACTTATCTGTGTGTGTATGTAGATGTATGAATAAGGCCCTAGTCAAAACACATTTTATGCTTAAGGACTCATATTCTTGGAAGAATTATCTACGAGCAAAAACAATCAGGGAGTTTTTCCCGTTTCTCAATTCTATTTTCCCTTATTATCTTAATTGTTTTATCTATAAACGAGGGACCGTTGTATAAATTAAGTAGGGGGTTGGAGAATTAGGAACGTAATTATATTCTTTTTACAAAACTAACATTGCAAAGTGCTTAAAAACGGCAAAATTAATTCTTTTAGCCATGACTTTTGAAAAATCACTAGTTACATTACCTAGCGTGTAACTATAACCTTGATACATATTATGAGAATTAAGCATATTCCGTTTCCAACTGTCTACTAAAATTTCACAAAATTATGAGTGTGCGGTGATGTAGTGGACTTTAGAACTTGGCCCGCGCACGTATATCACTCGAGACCGCCATGATTAGTACTATGGATTTAGATGGAAGAACATGTTCAACTGATAAAATTTTAGGTTAAACCAAATAGCCTACATGTTATAAAAATAACTAACCATACTGGTTAGTTAAATCCCGTGTGTTTGTAAACCCTTGCTTTGAATACTCTCATTTTAAGAGTAAAATCCCCTAGAACAACCTGTTGAGCCATTCATTTCTTTTTTACACCATATTATATGTTTCATTACACCTTTGCACCTTAGCCTATCGTGTAGATTAAGCCTTTTTCTCTTTGTTGCTAGTTGCTTTCGCTTTCGTGTAAAGTCTTATATTTCCTGTGTCAAAGTGAAATTTTTCTATCTCTGTAATGGTCGGGAAATTGCACAATGCAATAGGAAAGATATGTAGCTCATAAGTTTTGCTACTTTCGCGATTATGAATCATGTCCGAAGAAGAAGTGTTACAAGGAAAAGATTATCTGGATGAATTATGATAGTGAAGACGGTGAAACCAAACCAAGGTTTATGATGTATTGTTTAAAAAAAAGAGAAAAAAAAAGATGAAAGAAAAATAGTCGGTTCAAAAGAAGTTTATACTGAAGGAATTACTTAGAAGGATCGATTATTCGTTGATACGTTACAAAAATCAACGGTGTAAAGTCTTGTAAAAAGTGACCGATATCACTACTTATGTAAAAGTATGTAAAGAGAGGAATGTAAGGGAAGTTGACCGTTATGGGAACGCCAACTTAGGTTGTCTTTGTCATTTCTGTGACCGAGGCGTCTGTCTATATGTTTGAGTCTTTGTCATGGAACGGTCAGGGGAAAGTTACTAGCAACCGTACCTTATTTGTTGGCTTAATCTATTTGTTTTGTGAATTTTACTTAACACCTATTTTACTTCCCTTTCCTAGCAACTAACCTTAGTGTGTACTCGAACGAGGACTTGTTCGAGCATGCATGTCTATTCCGTCTTTACGGCCATGTATGCACGTCTCAGCTGCCTTGTTGGATGACGACTTTCGGTGAAAGTTAGAAGCTCCCTACCCTATATCATTCTTCATCCTAACCGTTGGTTAAACACGAATAGGGATGTGTTCGGATTGTATATGTCTATTCTGTCGTTACGGTCGTGTACGTACGATACAGCTGCCTTGTTGGTGTGGTACTTATGGTGAAAGAATGTTGAATGATCATACCATAAGACTTCTTAACCTAGTTTAGCTTTTGACTTGTTCTTCCTTAGCTTTAGCGGTGGAGATGTGTATCCTTGCCAAGCCTATGATACGAAGCTAATCATGACCGAGCAACTGAGCGTACTACTTAAACGTTACACCTTAGATTAGTTGAGTGATCTGAGTGTTTTCATTTCCAAATTTCGTAAGGAGCTTGGTTATGTACAGGTAATTAGGACAAAACAATGCTTAAACAGAAAACCCTCAACTCCGGTTGGGACACATTTTCATAAACTAAACTTTTTCTAAAGTCTATTTGAGGACAAGTAGGATTCAAGTGGGTTGATATTTGATGACATCAAATAACCTCACTTTATTATATCATTTATCCCATCTATTTTGCCCACTTTTATATAATTATTGCATTATTTGGTACTTAATTGCTTTAAAGTTGATAAATGCAGTAATTCAGGAATGTTTTGTGAAGACAAGCTAAAAGGCGCATAATTTGGAGTTAAAATGAAGATATTTGAAGATTACTAAAATTTCACCAATACGCCGTATCGAAATAAAGAGATACGACATATCTGCGCCAAGACTTCACAAGAAAACGCGTTTAACCAATTCCTAATACAGTGTATCCATGCTGTCTGCATACGTCGTATCCATGAAGATAACTATTCGAAGATACAGTAAATCAAGTAAATTAGGAATGATATCATAGATTTATTACGAACGTAGCACGCACTCCAAGGAATCCAGCCCGATACGCCATATCGACCTTGCTGGATACGGCGTATCCAGTCTTTTTCAGAGACTATAAATAGAAGACTCAAAAATGAGTTTTCAGTGTGTAATATCACATTCTTTATACCATACTCACTAAAAAACGAATTTTAGAAGAGAAGATCAGCCACCAAGGTCAAGCATTGATCATGAATCCATATAAGATATCATGTAATTTTTACTCTCTTAATCG
>BQNB010112030.1:0-22233 GCA_026074375.1 Tanacetum coccineum
CGAATTGTGTTTTCTTTAGTAAGTTTTTTTTACCCTTATATTTCTCTTGGTTGAGAAGTATTTTGGAAAGAATTCTTACGAGTAATACTATATTGGTATATTAAATTTGTTTGTTTCTACACGAACCAAGAAGAATACTCCATTCATCTTTTCCGATGACTGCATTCGAGCTTTCCAAACATTGAAAGATAGACTTACGGAAGCTCCAATCTTGATTGCTCCAAACTGGGACCTTCCATTTGAGCTTATGTGCGATGCAAGCGATTTCGCCATAGGTGCAGTTTTGGGGCAACGTCATGAGAAACATTTTCGGCCTATCCACTATGCTAGTAAGACCTTGATTGAAGCACAAACGAACTACACTACGACTGAAAAAGAATTACTTGCCATAGTGTATGCTTTCGAGATTCTCTCAGCTTGCCACAATGGACCCACCGGGGGACATCATGGTGCAAACCTCACAGCCAAAAAGATCTTTGACTCCGGTTTCTTCTGGCCCACCATCTATAAAGATGCCCACGAGTTTGTCAAGAACTGTGACTCGTGCCAACGTCAAGGAAAAACTTCACAACGTGATGAGATGCCTCAAAACTCCATCCAAGTTTGTGAAATCTTTGACATGTGGGGCATCGACTTTATGGGCCCGTTCCCGTCTTCACGAGGGAACAAGTATATTCTCGTGGCAGTCGACTATTTGTCAAAATGGGTTGAAGCGAAAGCGCTCCCCACCAATGATGCCCGAGTAGTTTGCAAATTTCTGAAATCTCTCTTCGCCAGATTTGGTGCTCCCCGTGCAATCATAAGTGATCGCGGAACCCATTTTTGTAATGACCAGTTTGCAAAGGTCATGCAGAAATATGGAGTTACTCACCGTCTCTCCACCGCTTATCACCCACAAACAAGTGGGCAAGTGGAAGTATCAAATCGTGGCTTGAAAAGAATCCTTGAAAGGACCATAGGTGAAAACCGTGCCTCCTGGTCGGACAAACTAGATGATGCACTATGGGCCTTCCGCACAGCTTACAAAACGCCCATCGGGTGTACTCCTTACAAGCTTGTGTATGGAAAGGCATGCCATCTTCCGATCGAGCTTGAGCACAAAGCCTACTGGGCCTTAAAGCAAGCAAACTTCAATCCTGAAATTACGGGTGATCACAGGAAAGTTCAACTCAATGAACTAAATGAACTTCGTGATCATGCCTATGAGAACTCTTTGATCTACAAGGCCAAAACAAAGAGGCTCCATGACTCCAAGATCAAAAACCGTGTTTTCAACATTGGTGATCGAGTCCTCCTCTTTAATTCCAGATTAAAGATTTTCTCGGGCAAACTAAAATCCCGTTGGAATGGCCCTTTCACCATCACTAGAGTATTTCCGTACGGCACTGTTGAGCTTTCTCAAGCCAACGGGCCAAATTTCAAAGTGAATGGTCATCGCGTCAAGCATTACTTTGGAGGGAACGTACCACACTTGGTAGTTCCAGATCTCCAAACTTTCCCCAAGGACCAATAAATCCTTGTGATGGGTCAAGCATCGCGACCCTAAACAAGCGCTTCGTGGGAGGCACCCCATGCTTATCCGTAGTTGTGATATAAATAAGTGTTGTTATTTTGTGAGATAGCTTGTCTTTTCCATTACCCGTGTTTCCATGTTGTTGTTATTATTTATTGTCCAGGATTGCCCGGATTGTGAAGACTCTCAGTTTTGTCATTCATCAAGAGTTTCACATCCTCAGCTTCATTTGGGAATCCGATATCCTAATCTTATCGACTAACGTTTTATCTTTTGGCATACCTCATAAATGGCCTTAGGATTAATGTAATACCCTTCAAAACATCGAGGACGATGTTTAGTTCTAGTTTGGGGGGGTATCTTCGATTTGATTGTTGCCTGCAGCATTGTTACCACGTAAACCCGTTTTTACCACCAAAATACCAAAAAAATGAAAAAATTAAAAATTTTCAAAAATATAATAAGTGTTTTGTCGCAGTTTTGCTTTTCTTTTGGGTAGAATAAGATAATTTTTGGACTTGATCGGGCGGGTGAGCCCATAGCTAGTTCTTTAGGCCGAGCTTTCACGATTCCAATAGCTTTGAATGTTCATAATGTGAGAACGAGAAATTGATAGAGTTAAATATAAGTTTATGTGTAAGCAAGCTTCTTCTAAACAACTTATACAAGTAACTTGTGGGTTTTTCCTCCCGTGAAATTTCATAATCCACCTAACTATACGTACTCATTTAATTCGCTAAGTCAATCGATGTTTTCAGAAAAAGCTTCCAAATTTGTAACTTGAGTTTCAAAGCGAGATTTTATAGTGATTTAAAGATTAACATGCCAAAGAAGCATGCATGAAATGTGAATGCAAATGCATTTATGAATGTTAAAAATTTCGAGCCAATGAAGCATGTAGTTGAGGTTATGGGCATAGTTAAAAGATTGTGTTTGTGATTATCCCCACACCTCGCTAGCACCGAGGTGGGGTGGCGGGTTCAAACTAGACGTCTTTACTTCTTAGGGATTTGGTGTTTGTGTGTGATATCTCACTTGGAAGAAAGGTCTAGGTGAGGGGTTCAAAACTAAGACACTATTCCCTAGCCATTTTAGGATAAGGTGTTGATGTGATTTCCCACTACGTAGCAACGAGCGGTGGGTTTTCCTATAAGGAACATCGGTCGTGGGTGTGATTCTACTCCGTTAACCACGAGGTCGGGGTTCAAATAAGCAACCATTCCTACGTTTAAAGAAACTTATGATTATGATGTTGACTATGTTGCAAAAAAGTTCTTAAAGTTTACATCTCGAAATCAAGTTACGAAGTCTTCTAATAAGTTGTTGTGCTTTGAGTTTCATGATTATTTTGAATTTTGGATATGGACATTACGTTTGGTTATGGTTAAATTAAAATGAGTACACACATTCATTCGTATATCCATGTTGGGAGTTGAAAATTCCACAAGTCATAAGTATTGAGGGCTTAAACATCTAAACTTATATCGACACATGATCTTGATTAATTGCTTCGCTTAGGAACTTGTGAAACAATCGAGGACGATGAATTATCCGTAGGGACATCGTAGATCACTTACGGAGCTTTCATTCTCATGATCCCAGTATTATATAAATAAAGAAAGTCAAACTTGTTTAAAAAAATGAGAAAATCAAAAATAATAGTTTGTAGTAGTGTAAATTCAGACAAATGGTGAAACAAAACGGGCTTACATGTTTAATCATAACATGGTGAGGGACAACAATACCTTAGTTTGGGGGGATTTGATAAGTGCTTAATTACACATATCTTTTACCTCTAAAAACGAGATTAAATGACCAAAAACAGACAAAAACTGCCAAATATATGTTTGTTTTGCATTTGTATTGTGCAGGAAGTGGATATCATCAAAAAGACAGAAAACCAAGCCAAAATGACAAAACTGAGCATGGAATGGAAAAGACTGTGCAAAATCAAGGCCAAAGTCCAAAAATGCCAAAGTCAGAGTCAATACAGAAGAATCAGCAGTCAACGGAAAGCCGGAATTGAAGAATAAGTTTGGATGCTCAATCTTACCCATTGAGGGCCGGGAAAGCCCAATAGTATAACTATGAAGACTGTGAAGACCAAATGGGCCCTCAATCAATTTCAACAGCCCATTTGTGTGCAATTGACAAAGACTGTTGAGACTTTGACAGGCCCAATCCTGCCAGTTATAGCCAATCCTCAGCCATTGTACACACAAAACCCATTCATAACCTTATTGGCTTGAAAAAGCCAATCACCAACACTCTGTATTAATTGGGCCTTAACCACCAATAACATAAGCCTAAACCTTATTGGGCCCAGACACACTCAACTGGGCCCAATACAAGCCCAAAATCCTTTTTTATAAAACTTTAGGGGCTAAAATTGCCAAGTTTGAAAGTTGTTTTATAAAGAAAAATAGAAAAATAAAACACAAGGGCTGGTTTTGCAATTTGCCAAAACCTCCTTTTACTCTTTTAGTTATAAAACAGCAGGGACCATTTTTGCAATTTGCCAAATCCTTTTATTCTTTTAGTTATAAAACAGCAGGGACCAAAACTGTCACTTTCCAAACATCTTTTATAACTGTTTTCGGCTTAAAATGAAATGACAAGAGAGCCAAAGATGGGGGGGCATTTTTGCCTCTTCCCCATTCTTTTCGTTTAAACCCTGCACTCACCCTGTACTCCCCGTTTACCGACCAAAATCCACAACCACCCTTTCCCACGGTCTCATCCAATAACATCCTAGTACATCACAGTCCCCACACTCACCTTTTCCCACCTTAGAACCCTGCCCCTATAACCCTTCCCACTTGGAAATCACTCAACCCCGCACCCCCCCTTCAATGGTGAGATGGTGTACAAGGCAAATGGAGGGCTAGGATTGCTTGTGAGGCTTCCTACTCTCACAACAAGCTCAACCCAAGAGATAGAAGTCTTTGGAGACCTCTATAAAAGAGAAGAAGACAACCCGAAGACAAAATCCCGTTTTTACTTTTTTAGTGTAAAATTTAATCAAGTTTTTTTTTTAAAATCTTTGTTGTACTCGTTTCTTTTTAGTTTTTGTTGTATCTTTCAGTTTTTAATAAAGTGAAGAGTTCTTGTTATTGCATTTTGTCACATTTGAAAACAAAAATTTCAGTAGTTTAATCCTCGTTTTAAACTGTATTAAAATGTATAAAAGTTGTTAAAGTGTGCTTGTAATCAAGTCTTCTAGCCCTTTCTTCACTAAAAAAGGATAAAAAAACCCGAATTTAGAAATTAAGGGGGTGTTTGGTTTAACTTTAAAATGGGTCAAATGGGTGTTGTTGTGGGTCAAGCTCACTCAGCCAACTTTGGCTGAGTGTGTGGGGTTTATTAAGCCTCTTTAATCACAATTTTTAGTTTGAAAATAAGTTTTTAAGTGGTTTCTATATTCTGTCAAAATTTTATAAGCCACAAAGTGAGCTAAACCTCTTAAGCTGTGTAGACAGCTTAAGCACACTTTGTTTGTGCTTATTTGAGTGTTACTAGCTCTTTCCAAAACCCCCCTTGTTCTGTCTTTTAACCTGACCAACAAGTCAAAACGACACATGCCATTTCTTGAAATCAGCCATTTAAGCCAGTATCAGCATGTTTAACTCAACCTTAAGCCTCTCATAGTTTGAAAATAAGGGCTTTTCAATTTTTTTTGCCTCCCTTTAATCGGTTTTGGTTTGGGTTTTTTTGGCTAAAAAGTTATGAGAAGTTATTTCATAGCCCAAAAAGCCCTTAAGCTAATTCCCTTCTTCTCCCCTGTAGCTTTAGACACTTAATTCAGCTTCATTTTCCAGCTTATTATCCATAGAACCCTAGTTTCTTGTAGCTTTTATTATAGCTTATTAGTTGGCCTTAATAAGGTCCCGAATCTTGTAGCTTATCTCACCTTTAGCTTAGCTTATTTCGCCTATTTAAAGTAGCCCTTGTTTATGTTTTCTTTTAAAAACTGTCAACATAGCATATTTCTTTCACTTATTTTAGGGCTTTATTCTAGGTTGCCTTAGCATAATTTAGGACTTCCTTCGCTTTATTTAACTGTCTTCCTTGTTTTAGCTTATTAGTTGTTAATCTCAATAAGATAGAAAACTACGCGTATAAGCTTAATAAGCTTTGAGTCCAAAGCTCAACTTTTCTAGTTATTAAGTTAACCTAAACGCATAAGTGCTTTTACAAAAGTTACTCCCCTTGAGCCCCTTTACAACTTTGCTTCTTTTGCTTTTTGATAATAAGCTGTTTGGACTAAGTTTGTAATCGGGGTCCACCTCAGGGACCAATTGTGTAATTTTCTCTTTTGTAGTTACCTTTGTTAGTCCCCCTTGTCAGTTTGTTGTTTCCCCGTTAGTCCTTGTGTCCTTTTCACTGTTAGTCCCTATAGTTAACTTTAGTTAGTTTTATTTAATTTAATTAATTAAATTAGGTTTAGATTTAATTAGTTTAATTACTTTTTATATAAACAGTAAAATTTGGGCATTTTTATATTTTTAGAATTGTTAACTTTTTCTTTATTTAATTTTATTTTTTCAGAATTTTTATAACTTTTATTTTTTGTCTTTTTCTATTTTCTTAGTTTTAATTAGTTTTTAATCTTTAAAAATTTATAAAAAAATCCAAAAATTAATAAAAAATATTTTTCTTTTTTATAAAATTTTCTTTTGTCATTTAGTGTCTAGGAAAAATATAAAATTTAGTGTAGGCTTAATTTTTCTTAAATTTCAGTTTTAGGACCGTTTTTTACGGGTGCGTTTTTCCGTTTCTTTGTTTAGCAGTCAAACGACCTCCGTTTAGTTCTAGTTTTCTTTATTTTCAAAATAACTTAATTAGAAGTTAAATTGTGATTTTTAATTTAATTTAGCATTTATTTTCTTAATTTTTAATATTTAGGTTTACCGCGATACCTGATTCTGTTCCCGTATTTTTTTAGTTTAGATTTAATTCGCTAGTATTTCTCCTTAGAACTAATTTTGTTTCCCGTAGTTTTTAGAAGATCCCATTTCCTATATTGTTTTCCCGTAGATAGATGCCAATTAGGTTTTATTTAATTATTTTTGTTGTAATTCTATAGTGTTTCCATCAATTAATCTCCATCATACAATTTTTCTCATCAATCCAGGATTTTTCAATTTGCAGCCTCGTTGGGCATTCGGACCGAAAGGAGAGAAATAAGCTTCGCGCTATTCCTATCCTCCCGCTACCTTGTGCGTTTTTCTATTCTGAGAGCTACCGTAAAGTAAGATCGATTATTTGGCTTAAGTTGTCTATCTCTTGTCCGTTTAAAATAGATTGTGAATATATTTTAAATCCAAAAATCAAAAAAAAAAATAGTGTAACTTCTTTTTTATTTCCATTTTGTGCATGCGCACTCGATCTCAGTCCGCAGTGAGCAACGTCCTTCCACCAGAAGGCCCGCCCGTTGTATCGGAAACCTTCTTCGTATAGAATACCCTTTTCAGGAGATCCTACCGTAGAAGCCAATGGCAGGACACTCGGAACTATGTCAATTGCTCCAAAGCACCACGGAGGGGTAACGAGGACGCATCTTATTCCTGAAATTGTGGCAAACAATTTCGAGCTGAAGCATGGGTTAATCAATCTTGTCCAGAACAAACAGTTCTTCGGTACATGACAAAGAAGACCCACATGCTCATATCCGTTACTTCAACAAGATCACCTTCCACAATGGAGGGTCCCAATGTTTCAATTGCTAAGATTAAGCTTAGGCTTGTTTCCATTCTCTATCGTTGGGAGCAGCCGAATAGGGCTTAGAAAAAGAACCCTCGATCCATTCAAACTTGGGACGATCTTGTAGATCCAAATTGTCATCAATCAGTTTCTTCCTCCTCTAAAACGAGAATCTTCGCAAAGAGTACTCACTAGATTTCAGCAGAGGTTCGATGAGCGTTTTATGAAGCTTGGGATCGTTTCAATGAACTATTAGGGCTATGTCAACACCATGGCATTCTAGAATTGCATCAACTTGATACTTCTTATAATGCTTTGAACATTAATGATCAAGATTCATTGGAACTCCGAGCAGGGTAGGTGTGAAACTTTTTGGACAAAATGCTCGTGACTGTTTAAAAATTCATCGCGAGCACGTCCAAAGTTCGTCAAACACGAGCTAAGGCAGTTATTGCAAGGTAAGTACTAACTCTTCCACCCAAGTGTTTCATTGATGTTGTGAACTTAAGGATATTGTCGAGCATTGCTCTTTAGGACAAGAAGAACCAAGCTTCTGTCAGCTCCAGCTCCTGCACTGTCAAACGCAGGTTGAGCTAAGTTGTGTTATGCGGTGGTGCCCATTCTACCCAAAACTGTCCGCCACTATGGGCAACGTTTATCGGGACAACATTTTGAAGTATGTGTCACAAAAGCGTGCAGCTAATTAACAACAAGTAAGCTCAATTTCGACCTCAAATGGTTGCAAATATATTAGACTCCAGTTTTTCCACCGTTCAGATTCTCAAGCTAATAATGCTAGACAATTTCAATCGGGGGAATAACTTTACCACACCGGGGAGAGCAATTTCCAACCAACATAGAGGTGGGAAATTTTACAGTCCAATTTCAGTCAGAATAACTTCATAGACCCCAGGTTAATCAGTCTCCAGCTTATCAAGCCCGTTCTCAGCACACACGAGTCACCAAGAACGATTTTGACAAACTACGTCAAGGCTATGATGCTATCATGAGAAACATGCATAATAACTCCAAAACTAGGGTCAGAGCATGCAAATTGAAAACAGACAAAATTGAACAAATCTAATTGGCCTAAATCTGACTGATATGTTGGCTAAGTCTGTAACTGCACCAATACCGCTTCTACTTCAGAGTCAGGGACACTCCCTGGTAACAAGTTACTAACTAGAGAAGACTTAAAGGGTCTCACTACCCGGAAGGGTGATGATTTCAAGGCCTGCATTCTACTTCTTCAAGTAGTGAACCCAATACCCGAGGTGACAAAGGACCAAGAGCACCCTTCGGTTCACAACAGTCCGCACCCGTACAGCCTCCTGGTAGTCCTGAACCTCACACTCAGTTCTTGAGCCCATTGTTGCTCTGTTTTTGCCTCCCGCTACCAAACACTAAACCTTAGTTTCTCTTCTCAGTACCCTTCGAGGTGCGTGATAATGAAAAGGCGCCGTAATCAAGCTAAATGAACAAATCGACAAAATTCTATGAATCTTCAAGAGGATGGGGTTTCGAGTAGCTTTACGTATTGCTCTTGTTTTGTATGCCAATTCGCCTCGACTCTAAGAACCTTACTTGGGAATAAAGAGAAAACTATGAAGTGGCTCGAATTCCAATGAACCCTGTCTAGCTCGAACTTCGATGAATGAACAATTGTCGGCGGTCATTTGAAACAAGTTACCAAAGGAAAACTTGGAGGAACTCGCAAGTTCTTGTTTTTTCACTAGTGAATTTCCAGGGAGGGATGGTGAATGTTGAGCATAGCCGATCTCGGTGCTTGCATTAATCTAATGCCATTTCAGTCTGGGAAAAAGCTTTCGCTTCCTGATCTTATCCAACTTGCATGACCACGAACTGCGGATCGATCAATTTCTTAACCAATGGGAATTGCAAATACATTCACCGTTTAAAGTTGTGTATTTTCACGTTCCAGTCGACTTTGTGGTTGTAGATTTTGAGCAGACCCCGAGCCTTTATTCTCGGGGGTGCTTCTTAAAGGACCAGTCGTGCTTTGATTGATGTGCACAAGGTGGGAATTAACTCTTAGAATAGGAAGTGAATTGAAGCCATCATTACAATTTGGATCAGACTACGAGATACTGGCCAATTCCACTCACATGCGGCAAACAAAGATTGACGTCCAATTGATATGGCTTGTGAGGAATACTCTCAAGAGTTCTTGGTTTTATGATATAATCTGCGAGTGGAAATTCCACACCGAATTATGATCAATTGTTGTTACTTTTTCCTACCCTAACTCATTTGGGGATAGTTGATTTCCTGTTCTCGAAGAAGCCGACTCTTTCCTTGTCTAGCAGATGATTCCGGATTATGTCCAGCATATAATCCATTCTACTATGATCCTGAGGGGGGACATCTATATTCTGAAGCCATCCATTGGAATACGTGAACCCCATTCCCCTCAACGTCAAGGGAATTATCTCCCAGGAAGTCCGAACTCAGCTTAAGGTCAGTGAAATAATACCGCCAATTCTTCGTTGATGAACTACTGAGGATAAACTAAGGAAACTGTTCCCCATTCGAGTATGCATTTTTGGGAGGGCGATGGACAACACGTTGCCCGTCCATTATTGCTAAAGAGTTGGATGTTGAGGAAAAATCGCTCTAGTATAGGTGCTCAAAGTCCACAAGCGAGCACTCGCTTGGCAACTTTGCATTAAGGGTATACCCGGAATTTTGTACTCACAGATTTTATGGAAGAAGACTATGCACCAGCGGTCCAACATCAAAGAAGAGTAAATCCTAAAATCCACGATGTTATTAAAAAGGAGGTTGAAAAAGTAAGATCATTATGATCAACAAACCTTGGGTTTGTGTGATATCCAACGTTATCAAAGAAATGTTCAGAATTTACGGTAGTTTAGCATTGTGTTGTTTGTATACACTAGTGTTTGTTTTAAATGAGATGATAATCAATCTTTGTAGAGGCAATTTTTCATCATTATATGATAACATTGCTGGCTACATATGCTTGGTTTAAAAAGTTCTTGGCTACATATGCTTGGTTTAATAGCATAGTTGCATAAATACACAAAGAATAAGTTGAGATGACTGTCTCCATTAGGATGTTTGCGTATATTATGCGTATTATGAAATGTAAGGTGACTAGACTCATATAAGTAATACTTATAAGTGAGTGTACACTTACAAAATAACAATCATCATATTATTCAATGAATTTCACAATTCGTGAATTTTTGAAATAAGTGTTTTCAAAGTCCTACAAGATCATAAACTAGTTGAGTTGTTCATGGAACCTATGCCTTATCACCAATGGTGATTGTTGTGGTAAGACATTAGTACTTAACCAGGATCGTCATGCACTGATCTTATTTGGTATTTGGATAATAGAACTATAAGCAGTTGTATTAAATAATGAATTGATATATGTGGTATGATCGTTTTCATTTATACTATTATGTTCTATATCTGCATGTTTAAATCCTTGAATAAATTTATTTATTTATTTTAAACTATGTCCATTATCAGTTAACAATATGGGAATATTGTTAAGATAAGACAAATGTGAGTGTTTGGTTGTATTTCAGAGAATATGTAAAGATGATTATGCCAACTTCACATGTTACTCAATGAGGTTGAATATTGGATACCCCACCTGTGTAAATCACTTTATGGATCGGCGTCATTAGGTGCATTACACACATGATGAAAGTTATGTTTATCCTTAGACTTGAGATGCAAGCGGGTTTTGCATGTATGGATAGCATTTCTTGATTATAAGCCTACCACTAGTATGTCAAAAGGTGGTTATAAGGGCTATTTTCAGAGGTGTTTTGAAGTACATGACGGAGAATGTGTTTAATACTTCACAAATATAAACCAAGGGACCTATAATTGTTTTTTTTTTTTTAAACAAAAACCCCAAAATCTCCAAGGGGGGCACCAAATGGCGAACCTATGCGGAGGTTTCATGATGGGTTTTGTGTTCAAGTAAGTCATAAGGAAGGCCCATTTGGTTTTTCTAGATTAGGTTTGAGTTGCCTATATAAACACCCATAACCTACCTCATAATTTGCTCATCCTAAAACCTTTCCTCCTCCCTCCCTCACCGAAATCGCCTGGCCCCTCTCTAGGGTTGTTAAGGGTTTCGGTTCTACACCTCAACTGAATTCGGTTGAACCCCAATTTGGATTTTCGGGTTCTTTAATTCGGTTTAAGGATTTTTGGTTAATTAGGGTTTATTATAAACCTTAATCCGGTTTAATTGGTTCAAGATCACAAAGGTTTGTTTGATTAGGGTTTTGATCCAAGAAGGTACAATTGTTGCTTTGTTCGTGAAGTTAAGTCTAGACAACTTAACGTGTTCGGTTGACGTGATTGTGTGAGCAACCATAGAGGTGATTGTTTTAATCACTTATTTATTTTCAAGATCGAATTGCTGAGAGGTACGCTTTCTATTTACTTTTCATGTACGTGTTAACCATATGCTATTACTAGATCCAATCCGCTGCGTACTCGTAGTTACTTGGTTACCTAGATATTAAATCCTAACAGCATCACAAGCCAACTCGTTTTAACTTTATGGGTTACACATTATGTTTTAATTATACGCCTAATTTACATGCCTATTATTGAAACATATGCTATGATCTGTTGCGTTTTATATTTTATTCTTGTTTTACTAGTAAAATATGTACAATGATTTGCAAATTCCTTGCCTGAAACTGGGGAATAAGAATATGTAGATCTTGATCTGAAAAACTATTAAAAGTTAATATATGTTAAAAATTGAAAAATATAAAATGTTAATTAAGCCTTGTATGCTTCCTTTTTGATTATTGTCTATTCCAGGCTATCTAGACCTACTCAATTATAATGTGGTGAATGGGGCGATTCTAGTTACTTAAGCAGAAAACCTAGTTGTGTTGTGGGTCCTTATGGTTCTCCATTTTGGGGGAATACTCGCAAGGAGAGCTCGGATTTTACATGTGTACTTGTTTGATTAATGTGAATCTTTTGTATTATTGAATCCATGTATGCATGATTTACTTTAATGTCTAATCATTTACTCGCCTAATAAAAATAAATATATGCCCATTATGGACCAAAAAGATGATGTTGATGTATGTCTATTAATTTTACACGCCTAATGCATGCTCATAGTGACCAACCATTTGTTTCGTGGAAAACTATTTTTGTGAAAAGAAATTTAATAAGGCGTTTTAAAACTATGAAACTTGTTTTCTTGAATTAAAAACTGGACGTTATGGATCCTTGGGAAGTACGGCTCATCCACTAGAACAAACTTTAAGAGAAAGTTTAAGGCGGGTTGTTTGTACGTTATTCCCTAAAGATAATTAACGTTTTTTAATATGCTTCGCGATGACCTGTTTCTCTGTTTCTTTGTGTGTTCGATTGGATCGCTACCGTTGAACCATTGGATGTCCTCTTTACATGTGTCTATTATAAAGGTTTTAATAACAGTATACAAGTTGTTTTGCATGCTTTCTTTAACACATTTATGTGCATACCCCTATGAAAATTTTAAGTCTATGCCCGCCAACCAAGAACACGTTTGCAATTGGTTTTGACCACTTGGTCAGACCTTAGGGCACCTACCAAACCCATGGCGAATTTCGTGTACTCGGTCAGGACCTCTAACGATTTTTTTTGCAAGTTTTGCTTGGTTGACTTAATCGAGTAGGCTGGTGGACCTTGGTCCCGAGGCATATGATGATTTACTAAACATGCTCTCAATACATTATTACATGCAGGACTAATGTTTTTGACAGTATATAAACCTAAGAGTTGCATTAAATGCAATTAACGCTCGACGCTTACCTCTTGCCCCACTTCTTTTTACGCCCTGTCATACCCTTTGGTTAATAAGGGAGGTCAAGTTCTTATTAAAAAAAAAAATAAAAAACAAAAAAAAAAAAAAAAAAAAAAACAAAACAAAAAAAAAAAACTAAAAAAAAAAATCAAAAAAAAAAAAAAAAAAAAAAAAAAAATAAAAAGTTGGATCTTAGTCTTAATTAGTAAATTAATTGGGTAGTTAATTCTATTAAGAATTTAATTATTGAAAATACTAAAATTGAACTTTCTATGTTCTGATTAATTTGTGTTTTAGCAACAGTAAATTCGTAAACGAAAAGTTTGTTCTTCTATAAAAGACAAACAACATAGTCTCTTTTCCTAGTAAGAAAATGTGAGACTTACTTCTATCTATACTCATTGGTTGACAAGAATAATTGAATTTTTCAATTTAAATTAAACTCATTTACAGTCTTTCATTACCCTTCAATTCGGCTTTGAAATAATTGAAAGATAAAATATTTTGAGTAACTAGAGAATATTTTTTTCTACAGCTACCAAAATAAATTACATCTTGCATTTGTCACGATGTATGAGTTTAAACCGCAATGAGTAAAGAATTTACTAGCATATCTGCTAGGTAATTTTCTTAGACTCATGTTATTCCTTAAGGTGCTAAATACCCTTGTGGCTATGCAGACAATAAGGAGGAATTGCATGCTAAATATTCAAGTTAAAAGAAAGCATAAATGGCTAGTCTTTCTCATCTACTAAGTGAATTTCAATATCTTTTACTTAAAACCTAAGTACATTGCTACTTGTAGGCATTCTAAGAGAATAGGAAAGTAAATAAATTGTTGTTTGATTTTTACTGGTGATGTAACACTTACAATGTTGACAAATCCAGTGGGAGCTATGCATTTTATTACTGAAATGACATTCTTGTAATGGTGTCAAATTCAGTGGGAGCTACAAGATTCATTTCCTTGTTAGTTGGCTATATTATTTCTAGCTTGCTTTGAAATAATTAATTACTTTCCGCTTCCGATATGAACAAACACATGTTTAAGTAAGATTGCATTTTATTTTGTATGATAACAAGTCCCATATCTGAGGTTGCTTTCTGAAATGTTATCTATAGAATAATAATCCACAATTCCTTATTAAACATTATAGTTTGAAATCTGCTTGTAATATCTATGACACTATCATATTGTTTATACAATTGAGCGCTTGTCGTATTGTTTTTGTTTATCTTAGATAATGTTGTCCCGTACACAAGTGGGAGAAATCTTAATTGTGTGCAAGGAACAACATATAACAATATGATTATTGGTTTCTCTTGACCGCAATGTAAGAGAGCAAATCAATCTACTAGGACTTAGACACGAAAGATGTTTGTTGCCCTATTATTAAATTTTGAAGTAAGATATAATTATTATAATCTACTGCATTTAATTGACTATAATTGATTTAGTTAATCTAATTCATGTTAATGAAATAATCATAATTATTGAAGTATGAAATTAATTTGAAATTAATATTGAACTCAAGAGTTTGCGTTCATGATTACTTTAGTGAGTATAATTATGTTTGCTTGCTAAAACATAATTATAAAGTTCTTGATTTTATCAATGACTCATAAAATAAAGTAAGTAGTAAAATTGTTATGTCTTCTTGTTAAAACATTAATATGATGTCCTTGAATTATTCGGAGGAGACATTGTAACTATAATTTACAATGTTCTAATTTTCTTGAAAATTACAGGAACATAGAGTTAAACATGAGTCCTTTGGTATTATTCAAAAGACTTAATAATGGTAGTAATGACATGTTGGTTCTTGTAAACACAAGAAAATGGAAGTCTTGATTGTTTTGTCTTCTTCTTGTGAACACATGAACCAGATGAGTTCTTGCTTAATATCAAGAAATATACATTATAGCTATGACTTTGGTTTTAAAATATTGTTGTATTCAATTTGGTCACGACCCAATGACAAGTATTTGAACCTAAAGAGAATTTAAGTTATCTAATGCGAATTTCTGATGGAGTTCACAATTCCAAAAAAAAAAAAAAAAAAAAAAATATCATAGAATACACACATTATTATGGTTTGTCTTATGTGTTTAATATAAATCTAATACTTTTTATATTGTTTGATTCATGATAGCTTGAATTGCTCTACTCTTAAATTATCAAGGGGTTAAAAAAATTGCTTCTATGTGTCATAGATTCACTCAATATAGTTTAACATTGAAGGTAATCATGACATCATCTTGGGATGAGATGATATCCAATTATGTCGTGATGAAAGTTCTAAAATATGTTAAATTCTTATGAAAGCATTTTATTACAGCAAGCAAATGAGAACTTAAAATGTGTTTTGTGTATTTCCCAATTAAGAACAATCTTTGTTGCTTAAATACTTCTTGTATTTAGAGATTTTCTTACCTTACAAAAGTAAGTGGGCGCATCTGTAAACCTGAAATTTTTCGGCAGAATCAAAAATACATAATTTTCTAAATCCACTTGTAATGTCACAATCATGGTTTAAACATGTTAAATGTCAAACCAAAGTATATTAGAACTCACATTCATAAATCCGCAAGGATGCCTCATCACTTGATTGATATTGTAATATCAATGCTGAGAAATATAAATTAGAGGATCATTTCAAACCTGCTAATTGCTAAGATACATTATCACATCTTGAATCTGATAAAGGTCTTAGAATTATGAATGATAAGATGCAGTCTTAAAAGCCAATCAAGTTAAGTTTTGAGCTTGATTGATCTTTTACCAAAATGTAAACCTGTGAGGATAGAATGAGTTTCTTTTGAAGAAAGGCTCATAAGGACAAAATTGTATACAAATTAATGCCTGACTGATGATAAGAATTTTGATCTTACTCAAGCAATTGACTATGATTAAATCTTTCTTTTCTGCACGTATTAATTATATAAAGATATCTAATTGTATACAAGGATGTCTTGAAACTTCTTAAATCAAGTCAATTAGGTTACATAATCTTTCCTGGATTGATTACCTTGGCTCCGGGACGATGTTGTGTTCATAAAGGGTTATGAGCCTATATTATGAAATATGGCAATTTTAGACTAGTGTCAGTCCAAGACGGACAGGGACGTCAATCCCGATAGATCTATCCATAACATTCGCGCTTACAAGTAATTAACGGTTCATGATAAATTGGGCAGATAGTAA
This sequence comes from Tanacetum coccineum, assembly GCA_026074375.1. Lineage (NCBI taxonomy): Eukaryota > Viridiplantae > Streptophyta > Magnoliopsida > Asterales > Asteraceae > Tanacetum > Tanacetum coccineum. The sequence goes on from BQNB010112030.1 coordinate 16,246, forward strand.
CTTGGGTTAAATAGGGACTTTGGCCAATCAGTAATGAGTAAGTGTACTTGTATTCACACATTTGAAATAAGCAATGTTCTCACCCCAAAAGATGATTTAAAACAGTAGAGTAGGGGCTATGAAAACTCACCTTGTCAGTTAATCGTCTGGAATTAATAATGGATCAATGCACATCAAATAGTGACTCGGTCAAACACCTAAGTAATTATGACAAATCTGAGTTTACATTCTAAGTACATAATGTATAAAATGAATTATTCAAATGATTCATCTAATGACATTGTCATTTATGAGGTAACATTTTATGTTTTCAAAATGTTGATTAAACCGTTGGCTCTAGGGATGATACACGACTTTACATCTATGAGTATATATACATAAATTGATAAAATTATGCGTCGTAACTTATATTTACATGTTCATGGGATTTTATTTATACTATAGTCGTCAATTAATTCGTAGAATTATCAGTTTTATATATTACGGTTCGTTTGTCTTGTTTAAATAATTTATAAAAATGATTTATTTATATCTAATACTCTTAAGTTTTAAAATAGCAAGTTTTAGTCCCTCTATTTTCTAAGTTAAGTAAATTACGCAATTAACCCTTAAGTTTTCACATTATCACTTTTAATCCCTTAATTTTCCAAAATAGTATTTATCCAATATTTAACTTTTACATTTCAAATTTTACGCTTTCAATCCTATAACTTTTACGTTTTAAAACCCGAATAAGCTTTAAAATATTTTTAGTGTCAAATAAATTATATAAACCGTGTTAGATTCGTTTACTCGTTTAAAATTCGGTTTCGTTGTTACTAATTCTATGTCATCGAAAAATGTCATTTATAATCTTCTACTATTCGAAATCATTATGGCTCGTTAACGAGTTTGCCAACCCATTTGGGTTCGGCTGGGATAACCCATGAACTTGAAACCGTGCAAGTTTTAATACTTCTTACGTCAACGTTTTTAGAAAATATTACATGCATTGTTTCTATACATTACAAAAACCACATGGCCTACTCCTCTTTCCTTTTTCTGTTTTCTGTCAAGCCCAACAGTAGAGTTAGTACCACTGTTGTGGTTTCTTCTTCCCCACAAGGTAGCTCACAACATGTATGACTAATTTTCCCATTAAACCTGCATGATCTCGACTCATATGTTTAGCCATGAGGTCGTTTAATGTCGAGACATAAGGATGATTCTGCGTCTTTACAGGCTGCTCAGCTGCATAGTGGCAGCAGCCTCTTGTGGCCTGTTTACGTGCAACGTGACGCGTCTAATGATGCAAACTGGTGTCAAGGTACTCGAGGTCTTGGTTCAAACTAACGAGCATACTTTGCTTGGGTTCCTTAGAGTCTGTGACTACCTAACAGCGAGCCACAACTGCAACAATGGCCGCAGCCTACTGTGGCTTATCCATCGTCTTCCGGGTGCGCCCAGGTAGGGTTTGCCGAGTTCACAACATATGCAACCTTATGTACGTCACGTATAACCTAGTGTCTACTCGTCCCTAGTGAGCTAACGTTTTATAATCACGTACATGTGTCGAGATAAAGTTTTTATAAAGTTCTTGGTTCGACATGTTTTATACTAGTTCATTTTAGGATGACACCTACGTCTCCATTTTCATGCATAGCCCTACAAGAGCTCCTCATGCGCACGTACACAAGGATCATGCATGGGTTGCACCATGCATGTCGTGTACTTTTCATGCAAACCCGAAGCTCTCGTCTAGCTAACTCTCGTACTGCTTGTCAAGGTCTAACGTGTCTTGTTTGCTACCGTATGTTACAACAGGATATGTTTATAGCATGAATAATGTTAAGCTACAAGAATACTTACAAAGTGTCTAAGTCGTTTGGTAGACATCGAGGTTACAGTGACGAGGAGTTCGAACCAATCCTTGGTTACTACCCTTTAAACCCGACGTTTCCTAGCTCTTGAATCCAACGAAAACCCTAAACTCAAACCGTGTTCACCTCCTGCTAGTTTTTGTGTGTGAGTTGTGTTTAGAAGTGAAAGCATAAAGCTTTCATTTATTCTACTAAAGTTTGATTAGTATCAGTTTGGCTACTAAGATGTTCAAAATGGCATGTGAATGATCACTGTTTACACAACTATTGAGGAATATAACAATAGTGATGTTTCCTAAAACTATTTGAGAACATTAGTACTTCATAGTACTATTTGTGAATATACACTATTTTTGACCCTTCCTTGATTTTAAATTCGGATGAGACGTGAATTGGCATATGAAGTTTGAAAAGAAAAATAAGTAGGGTAGTCATGTAAGGAATATACATGATGATGTTTTTACTTTGTATTTTTTGAATTTGGTCACGGGTTGCCATGGCTTTTAATTTACATATCGATCTTTTTGAGATGGATAATGTACCAAGATGGTGCCTTTATAAAGGTGAATTTTGGACATTGACTTGGGCAGGGGTATTTATTTGAGAATAGACGGTTTCATAAAAATAATATAAGTAGATGACTTCGTTTCACAAAATGTGAAATAAATATGGTTTTACTGCTACAAGTTCTAAAATATCATTTTAGATGCAAAAGCAATAATAGTAATATTCGCGTGCTATTTAGGCTTTCTATAACACGAAGTAATGCATGTCGTTCATAGAATAACTTTCTTTTGAGATTAACGGTAAAATTTGCAAATTTTGCGGTACATAATTTTTCTTAAGGAAAAAGAGAAATCTGAATTTTACGGAGTGTCACAAAAAGGTAGTTATAAGGGCTATTTTCAGAGGTGTTTTGAAGTACATGACGGACACTTGTAGTCAAAATAGAATTTGTTCCTCCACATGTTTGGGAGTTAGATACTTACTGGGCCCCTCATTGGGTTGATCAGATGTTTGTGTGGCCACACCCAAAGTGTAGTTAAGATGATTCTTTTTACATTTGGTAATCTTGATCAATACAGATGCGAGAAACAGAATCGTTAAACTATGGAATGACTATTGATCCATATCCATATTTAACATTGTATCTGAAACAAAAAGATAGGACTAACTGAAACCATATGCTGAGTTGTTTACCGAAACTATACACTCAGGTATTTCTGAGAGCATTGATGATGTTGCTAGACTATTTGTCAATGTTAGTATGTTATATTCTATGACTGACATTCGCAAGTGAGAGCTGTTGGTTTGTGCTCATGTCATACGGATATTTATATGGCTGGGAATACGTGAGCCTACGGGGTCGCACACGTATACACATAGATATCACTCTATTGGTATATATATATATAATAATAATATAAGCGTATAATATTATATATGTATTAATACTCGATTGATGTATATAATAATATAAATGTATATTTATTATGTATATTTATATTCCAACGATAGAATACTAACGGTCGTTAATTAGTTCATTTACGAATAATTAACTATAAGACTTTTTAATTAATGTGTAATTATATGTAATTATCCATAAATATTAGAAAAGTCATAAAGTCAAACACCAAGGGTGTTTTTGGTTAATATGGGGCCGGCCATATGGAAGGAAAAGAAGAGGGACCAAAAGTATCAATATTAGGTAGTTTTTCCCAAAGCTATGTAACCCTAATCTTAACACTATAAATAGAGGATCCCTAGAACTCATTATTAATCCCTTCGCCTTCTTCTATTCTCTTTGTAATCGAACCAAACAAACAACCTTTATGGTTTTTGGTTTTTTCTATTACTTGATGTATTCTTGAGCATTGGTTCGTGGAACTAGCATTCGGGTGGTATTGGTTGACGTGTAGTGTACGAACCGCGTGGAGGTTACTTACTTTAGTAACTTGAAGGTTTTCGATTTAGCATGTATTACACACATGCGTGTACTCGAAGAAGTCTCCGGTTCTTCACGTAGCTTGGTTGCTATTCGGTATGTTTTTTTATTGTTTATGTTAATTATAAGTGCTATATGAGTTTAATTCCGCTGCGTAGCTCGTTTAATATTCACGTAATATTAGGTTATTTTAGATAACGATTTCCAACAAAAAAATACGTTTTGAGTGTTTCCGATTGCTCAAGTATCATGTACATGCCTTTATTGAAAGATCCACATGTGTTGGGTAAGAGGAAAGCCGACAAGCAAAAACCGTTAAAACATAGTTCGAGCCTGACGCGCTAGCCATGTGTTGGCGCGTGGCTAGCGCGCTAGAACTACTGTTCCGGTTTGACAGTTTTTGGCCATCGTTTGTGATTTTAAGTGTTGCGAACGTTTATTTGTCATCGTTAAAACATAATATTAGTCAATGTTTCCCCATCACATACAGTAAAACGTAAAGTAGCATAGTGTAACCGACTTGGTACCTCGTCGTAATCATCAAAGAAAGGATCGTCATCGATAGAGTTATCAGAATTATGACTCTCGGAAATAGATAACAATTTGTTCTCTAATATGGAAGATCCATTCCAATCAAAACGTTATGAAGATTATGCAATTTTGTTAATGTATTAAAACGTAAAATAAGGTGAAGCTAGTACTTAGAAGTTACCACTCGGTTACTTGCTTCAGGATCGTGCATGATATTTGCATTATGGTTTTTTCTAGAGTGAGAGATCTAAAACGTGACATGCATTAGGTTTTTTTGCCAATGAGTTTGAAAATCGAATACGGGATAATTTGAGAGGATATTTAGTTTTTGAAAATATTGATCCAGGAATGATAGCTGATGAAGTTTTTAAAAACCCTGTAAACATGCCTTGTTATTTTAATTAGGATTCTTAAATTGTAGGTAAACTGATTTTTTTCATTAATTGATACTTATCATTAAAACATGTATAAAAACATGTATATCTTGGATGGGAGAGTTTTATCACAAACATTCAGATGCTCTAGTGATTGAGTTTTTTGTTATTTGTTGAAACATCCCAAGTTCGAACCTTGGGAGGACCATTTTTAAGTCCTACGTCCAAATTCTAAATTTTGCATTGCTTCATATGTGTCATGTCATCAATGATGTGGCATTGAGTCATCATTGAGGTGACATTTATTTGCCATGTCATGTGGCATAACTTGTCTATTATATAGTTTGTGATTGTGATATTATGTTAATTCGGTTTTCATTTTGCCAAAACCATATTCAAATCGAAAATGAATATTTAATTCGATGTGGTTTTTGGGTTGACCCGAATAACTCGAATTACACAATTTATTTTTAAAAATAATAATAATTACATAGATATTTAGCAAAAAAAATAAATATTTTAATCATAAAAAGTATTTTTTATATTAATTATATACATCCCACTACAAGGCTACTAATGACATATTTCCCCACTCAAACTTTTTAATTACAAATATACCCATTTTAATACACTTAATTATCATATATACCTATTTTATCTATTTTAATGTAAAGATTCTTAGCACATAACCATTATATCCCTTTCTTATTCATGTGCAACAAAATTATAACTTTATAACAATAGTTGGGATGTTTCCTCCCTGTCCCATTTACGTTTTACAGGAAAAATTACAAATATCCTTTTTATGCGATTATAAAAGTTGGCAACCATGGCCCGTGAGAAGGTATTCATTCATTTTCATTAAAAAAAATTGTAATTGTAGAATTTAACTAAATATGTTTGTTTTATGAGGTCATATGTGTGAATTAACTTTGTAAAAAGATTTCTTAAACATGGATAGAAAAAAGATATAATGGTTATGTGCTAAGATATATTTGTAATTAAAAAGTTTGAGTGGGGAAATATGTAATTAGTAGTCTTGTAGTGGGAATGTATGTAATTCTCCCATAAAATTTTAATAAGGGTTACACATAATATTTTGTGGCGGAAGTTGAGTGAAAACAAGTTGGAAAGAAGCCCGCGCGTTGCGGCGGGGCTAATTTAACACGCTACCAAAGTGACTCGCAAGGAGCTGCATCCACATTCATAGAGCATTACATTCTTAATAGTTAGACATTAAACTGATGAGAAACAACATTAATAAACGAATGCTAAATTG
>BQNB010112031.1:0-17998 GCA_026074375.1 Tanacetum coccineum
ATGAGCTTCCAGTTTCCTTTGATAAACAAGGAAATATATTTTCAAAGAAAGAAGCATTCCTAGATTCCATTATCCCCACACTCGTAAGTACTGATATGATGGTTTTCGTCCCATCCATAATTCATAAGGGGTCTCTTCTTTATCCTTACGAGGTATCTTATTTAAAAGATAAGTAGCCGTCAGAATGGATTCCCCCCACATGTCCTGGCTCATACAAGAACTAATCAACATGGTAGTAACCATTTCTTTCAAGGTACGGTTCTTCCTTTCGGCAATACTGTTTTGCTGAGGTGAATAGGGAGCAGATCCTTTGATGTCACTTGTGACATACCAAATATATTGTTAATACGAGGTCCATTATTAATTTGAAACTAATTTTGGTACTATTAACAACTTGCTTAATCACATAGTGTTTCTTAACAAAACGATTTTAATCGACTTTTGTTTAAAACGCTAATGTTTTGTAAGATCCGTTATACAAAACCACTTTAAAGGAAGTCTTTCGACTAAACAATTAACCAATATCACCTATTACATAATGTTTAACAAAAACAGATATGTAATATGATATTGTCAATCTTCATTAAGAAGATCTTAATAGATCTGTTTCACATGATCTATTTCTACAACGAAACTCAACAAGGTTTCAGTAGATCCACTCTTCTAAAGAAACTCAACAAGGTTTCTATAGAACTTCTTTGTACCAGCATCCTCTATTTGTGCTTGCGTTCCAATGACTTCCCATAATTCTTTGGCAGTCGTGGTTTTGCTATACACGTTGTACAAAGAGCCCACCAGACCATTCAGAACACAGTTGTGACACAAAAAATCTGAATGTTTCCATGCTTCCACAGCTTGCACAGCATGTGCATTAGGGGGTTTGACCTTCCTTAGGAGGTTCCACCTGAGGTGCAGTCTCATTTAAGAACCACGCAAGGTTCAAAGTTCCGAGATAGAAGAACATCTTCTGTTGCCACCTCTTAAAGTTCTGACCATTGAACTTTTCTGGTCTTTCTGCATGATTAGCCACTGTGTTGGTAGCCGGCGCACCGGTTGGGATCACAACAGTAGTCGCATGAGGAGGAGTTTGAGTGTTAGTCATCCTGAAAAACACGCAAAAACAGTTAAACAACTGTTATAAATCGGTATCTGCTTGTACCAGATCTGCTTCAAAGAAACTCAATCTTGGTTTCAATATAAACTGATTAGAAAACTACTTTAAAACGTTATAGATCTGTAAATTAAAATCTATTTAATTAAAACAGATTTCCAAAGAAACTCAATCTTGGTTTCGAAAGGAAAACAGTTTATATATATAAAATCTGATTAATAAAAGCGGTTTTTAATTCGGTTAAACCGAATCTGTTTTAAGATTGTAGGGAAACATGTACACTTTTTATTATAACAAAATCAGATTATAATTAACAAATAATTAACAGAAATAAATAACAGAAAATATAACAGACAGAATGGGGTAGAAGCAGAAGACAGACACTATGAATGATAAATAAATAAATCAGTAAAAGGTCATGGAACGAGGCACGTGTTGGACACGCTTCCCTTAAAACAGATTCGCCGTCTGTTTCCCAGGGTACAACGTTCAAAGCTGTTGTACAGCCGGACCTGACATACTTGCCTGAAAAATCACGGAAACTTGAGTGCTTCTGATCGAAAAGACTGCTGGAAAACTTATGAATGGAGTTATTCTCTCTTGTGTGTTTCTACGGTGTCTTTGGAATGGTTAAGATTGTCATTTATTTATACACATTCTATTATACACATTCATATGCAAAATTGTAAAGGTGCAATCAATGTCAATTAATAGCCTTAATAATGATTCAATTAATTTTCTGTTATAAACCTTTCGAGTCAAATAAAAACCGCCAATTAAATTTGTCATTAATGACCCATTAATTTACAGTTATAAAACCTTTGAAAAAAAAATAACAGCCAATTCAATGTCAATTAAATGACCCAAAATTTGGCAGTTACCAAACGAGCTCGTAAACTGACAATTGAACCCATTTTTCCTCCATTCCAACTTTCCTTCTTCGAGACTCGATATCTCATTCACACTAACTCTGTTTTGGACATATACTGGCTCGACCTAGGCCTGTCACATTTATAATATTAATTTACTAATAATATCTAAATGTCCAAAAGAATAGTGAAAACACATTTTCCACTAAAATTTTCCAACATATATAACATTACTAACAGATAAGTGCAGCTAAAAGATCATTTTACTATAGTAGCTAAAGTAGAAGATGCCTCGCTTAATGACTATGTTTACGCAAATGATATTCATGAAGCATTAGTGAGCTGTATTTGTCTATAATTATCAGAGGAAAATGTGTCTACCCAAGATTAGCTAAAATCAATTCTTACTCCATGTTTAAACATAAAAATGCTTAATAGGGAACTTAAAATAGTTGGGCTAGATACAAGTCAAACAATCAGGAGGCATAATATTAATCTAGTCCATATCATAAGTATTACGGAATTTAAACTCAACCATCCCAAAATTATCAGCCATGCGCCTTGAATCTCTGCCAAGAATATAGTGAGATATTAATAGTCCATCGTGTGCAACAATTGAATACGCACTCTTATTTATCCAATGCTAAAACCGATCAATTTTTTCTCTGTCATTAGTCACAATTAACCACCATCTGCGATCAATTTTTCTTCTCTCATTAATTAGTCACAATTAACTGCCATCTATAATGATTCGAACCAGTCATGTAACTAGTGTACTATGTGACTCCTTAGTGCTTATGCTCTAGGCCAACTAAACCATATGCTAGATTACAACTTGTATTTAATCAGTGGCGGATCAAGAAAATGTGATTAAAGGGGGCATCTAGATATTTTTTTTCTAGTATACTTTGACTAATCGGGTCGGGTTTAGTTAATGGCAACATAAGCGCGCTACTTGACGCATTTAACAATTATTACGAGTAATTAAAGCATATAAATGTCGTGAAAATTGTATCACAATGCTTGTTATCTCATAAACAAAAGTATTTAAGGAACGTTAATAATGATACGAAACCATAACATAAGAGAAATTGACCAAACCTATAACGCCAAAAATTTACATTTACAGAAAAACATATGACTTTAAGAATATCATACAATTTTTTACAGTAGAACAAATTGTATACCAAAAACTTAAAATTTTTGAATTAGTATAAACCGTGAAAATAATAATAATAGTTTTCTATATTATACTCCGAATTTAGCACTAAGCAAATTTATGCTATTACTCTCTATTCTAAATGTTGACCTCCTGCTTATATTTTATATTGTTTAATATATTATTTTACTACTATTTGTTACTCACAACTGATTTAGTGGGACTGTCAGTTGATATTTTAATCCTAAATCTGCACACGTAATCACACTCATGTGGATTAGGGCGTGAATCACTTACCTCTCTATCATCCTTTGTGATACGTATTTCTTGATCCATCTTTCATTTGTATTCCACCTTGTCATCTAAACACAATCCATAGTTTCATCTATCCATTTATTCATTCATGTGTTCCAATTCTTTTTCTCAAAACGACACACTAACTGCTAAAATCACTACATTGAAACTGAAATATCTATGAAGATGGTGAATGATAATGGCTTGATCGATGGTGTTGCTTTTGTTGCTGCCAATCGGAAACGAGGTCGGAAAGCATGATGAGTTCGATTTTTTTTTCATAATGAATACGGGGTTTGAGCAAAAAAAACCACTAACAACAACCACGTGAACATTTGCACAGTATGAAGGTTAGTATTATTTTCCCCAAATTTAATTTCGTATAGTTGATTCACTTTATAATTTTAGGTTTTTGGTTTATTGATTTAGGTTGAGCGTAATGAATTCCGTACCTCTTTAGCTATTGATTCTCTATGTTATAAGTGATGAAAGTAATGAATTTAGACTAACAAGTAATTTTAGCTTACTTATCCTTTTAGTTAGCACTAATGAATAATGGTTTTTCGATGGTTGTTTCAGGGTGAATGCAATATTGGAGACGAAAAAGAATGGACCGCGGCTGTTTATGGACATACGTGCATGAGTATATCAGTGTTTGGTGAGCAAGCGAGTGCAAGTGGTACACTTTCTGGGACCTTAGTTATGTATGCAGTTTTTTATTTTTTTGTGATTTTCGAGTTTAGGCTGGAACGAACTTTAGTTCATTTATTTTGTTACTTCTTTGGAACAGGTTAACTGTTAACGACCGAGTGTGCTCATGTAAAAGATGAAGACGATTCAATGGTAAGAAACACGAAGCCTACTTTTTTCTGTACAAGAGTATATGCCTCTGCTTTGGTTATTAAAACATTCGTTAGAAGCATGGGATGCAACGGTGTAAGCTGCCACCTAATATAAGTGGTTTATGGCCGCACGCGTATCTTTCAAAACTTGATAGTTAATCATTTAGTGTTAACTTTGGTTCCTGTTCATTTTAGATTTTGCGTTCACATGTATTGAACGAAAATCATGCTATTCCAGGCCGAAAGATAATCCAAGCATGTCCCATGATGATACAACACATTAAGTTCCGCAGACTAATAGCTCATTGGAGTTATACGAGGTGCATATATACTGAAGATACATGGTTTGCAACTACACTTTCCAATAAGGTACATATGCTTCAGTAAAGTGTGTCGATTGTTGTTTGAAATCTTGCAAATTGAGTGACTTTACCTAACAGAAGATTATTTAAGTGGCTAACATATTAATTAGGTTCTATGCAAAAGAAACTTGAATCTACCCTTGGTGATGTTAGATTAGCATATATATATATATATATATATATATATATATATATATATATATATAGAGGAAGGTTAAAATAAAAAGACAAATATCCGTGAGAATGATAAAAAGAAAACTTTTTTTTAAAAAGTTCTCAAAAATTCCAAAAATTTCATTAAATCAGGTAAGTTTGTTGCATAAAACTTTTGTAAAGAGGTTTTTTTAATTTGAGTTTTATAACGTTTTTTTAAGATGCGCAAAAAAAGAAATTATGATGCACTAAAAAAATTTTTGATGCACAATTTTGACATTGTTATAGTTTGATTGCGCAATAAAATTTTGATGCAAAAAGACAAAAAGAAAGTTGGGTACAAAACGGAATTTTTGATGCCAAAAAACCGATTTTAATGCCAAACGTTTTATTTTAATAAATTTTTTTTCGGCAAAACTATCACACTTTAAGAAAACTCCTTACAACTTTTTCATGCACCAACCATACACGATCTTGGTGAAATTTTTAAAAAAGTAATTTTTTTTATCCTTCTCACGAATATTTGTCTTTTTATTATATATATATATATATATATTTATATATATATATATATATATATATATATATATATATATATATATATATATATATATATATATATATAGATAGTATATATATATAATATTAAATAAATAACATAATTGTAACAAAAAATAACAGTTCCAAAGAACTGACCGTAGTGGCATATAAGAACCCTACATAAAACATTTACGATCTTGCTGCAACAACAAAATAAATTTTTTTTTTGACCGCAAATTTGGGAAATTAATAAAAAAACAAGCAAGAAACAGCTAAGAAATTACAAAGATATGGATTTAAGACATTTACATCCCAGGAAATCCAAGTCAATATTGTTTTTACATCTATGGAACACAAGTAAAAGAGTACGAAATAATATCATCACAAAGAAGCTCCATTACGCGATGAGAAGATCCCAAAAGCTCTTGGAGTTGCGGAATTTCCAAATCATCCACCACATAACATAAAAGACCCCTTCTAGCATTTCCTTTTGAGCTTTAGAAGACCGAGTAGTTTTGAACCAAGCAATCCATTCTTCGTAACAAGAAAAATCTGGAATATCAATTTCCCACCATCGAGCAATTTTACGCCATAAAGTCCGAGCTAAATTACAAGAGTAGGAAAAATGCGATGCATTGATTCACCCAGCTAAACACAATTTGGGCATATAATAGAAGGAAATAAACATCCCCCAAGTGAAAGGTTAAGTCTCGTGGGTGCTTATCAAACAAACTTTCACGCTAAAATATTTACCTATATTGGAACCAACTTTACCCATCTAGTAACGTCACCAACAAAAGAGTAAAAGAATATCATCAATAAATGTTCTAGCCAGTTGAACAGAAAACTCACCAGAGAACCAAAGAAGCATGCCATCGATCATTGAAGGAGATTAAAGATATAGACACAACAATTTAACTAGATGGTGAAGCTGCTTACTTCTTCCACCCCTCCACGGGGGTTTCTAACGAGAAAGAAGCAACAAACGAAAGCATCAATGATTTATCTGCAAACCTAATACCTTTTTTGAGCTCCACGCATATAAACGAGGAAAAGATCTCCAAGGGTGACATCATTATCCAACATCTTCCAAAAGAGAGTGTTCGCCTACCGTTTCCCACGTTCTTTTCAAAAGCGCAAGAAGGGATTTAATACCTAAGCGGACAAAGAATATGAGCATCTTTCAAGATACAATTCCAAGGGATAAACTGGGAACCAAAACCTGTGTTGAAACAAAAGGAGAACGATTGTTGCCATATAAAACAGACCATAAGACATGCCAAAGGATGCATCTGTGAAAGAAATCTCCAAACCCATTTATATAATAAGGACTAATAAGCGCAAATAAGCTGACACACCTAGCCCTCCTTTTGTTTAGAAGACCCAAAATTTTGTTCCAACTAATCATAGAGAATCTCATTTCATTTATATCGCACCATTAAAAAATTTTCTCGCGAAGGAATTCCAAGTCACCGAAGAACACCCAAAGGACTTTAATAAGCGACATATGAAAAAGAGGCAAGGACGGTAAGACAGAATGATTAACGTAACCGTCCACCAACGGAAAGAGGCCTTAATTTTCCCTTTGATATCTGTTATAGAACTATTTTTATTTACCAATTATCTCATCCCAAGCCTTTCTCCTAGAAGGAGACATCCCAACCTTGACACCAAGATAAGAGAACGGAGTGGAAAAAGTAGAACACCCAATAATGTTAGCTGCCGCAAGAACTTCCTCATTAGAGACTCCAATGCCCATGAGTTTACTCTTAAGAATATTGATTTGAAGACCCGAAGCCAAAAAGAAGCATTTGAGCATACGAACTATGGTAAGGATGTTTGCTCTATCCCATTTGCCAATGAAGACTGCGTCATCAGCATAGAAAAGATGAGATAACGTCAACGAATCATCAAATCGGATACCCTTAAAAAGATCAGCATTTATGATATTATTGAAAGAAAGATGCAAACTTTCCATAACTAAGATGAACAAATAAGGAGATAAGGGGTCTCCTTGCTTCAAACCCTTGTGGAACTTAAATTCAGCGGTCGGACTACCATTAACAAGAATAGATCCCATAGCCGACGAAAGACATCCTTGAATCCATCCTCTCCATTTAATGCCAAACCCAAAGTTTCTTAAAATAATATCTAAGAAGTCCCATCTCACAGAATCAAAAGCCTTTTCAAAATCCACTTTAAAAATCATGGCTTTCGATTTATGAGCTTTGCACCAAGAAATAAGCTCATTTAAGATGAAAGGACCGTCAAGAATTTGACGGTTGGATACAAAAGCAGATTGAACATCACTAATAAGCTCAGATATTACCATCTTAAGACGATTAGCCAAAATCTTAGAAACGATCTTGTAAAAACACCCAATGAGACTAATTGGCCTGTAATCTTTAACAAACTTCGCATCATGTTTCTTAGGGATTAGAGCAATGAAGGATGAATTACATCCAGGAGGGAACTTACTTGAGATGAAAAACTCACGGATCGCATTAACAAAATCATGCTTAAGAATATCCCAAAAAGTACGAATAAAATCAAATGAGAAACCGTCCGGACCTGGCGATTTATTGGTTCCGCAATCCCAAACCGCTTTCTTGATCTCATCAAACGTAACATCACACTCCAAGTCATCCACCTGCTCAGAAGAAAGCTTTTTGAACAAATGACAATCAATATCAATACAAGGACCAGAAGGACTCTCAAATCGATTGGCAAAGTGCATGAGAAATTCGTTTTTAACCTTGCAAGGTTCGTCAATCCAATCTCCATCTATGAGAACACCACGAATAGCAAGTTGCGATTAAACGCTTTTAATGAAACACTTGTTAATAGAAATAAGTCTGTTTCGATAAGCGACCAAGATTGGGATCTACTAAATGATTTAACTATTTTTTTACAAGTTTTTAAAGGGGCAACAACTATATTATCGGGTGTTTATTACCCAACTAGCTCATTAGTTTTAAATCAAATTTATGCTATGACGGAAAAATTAGACGAATTAAAAACCTCACCTAGTCAAATGTTTAGAAGAATGGTTAAAGTTATAAAAAAGAAATTTGTAAAATATTTTGCTAATTTACCTTTGGTTTTTACTTGTTCCGCCGCACTTAATCCATGTTTAAATGTTGGAGGCGTAGAACTTTTAATAACAAGAATAATGAACAATTTAGACTTATCCTTTGGGTTAGACGCTAACAACCCCGACCCCAACTATATAAACTCCCAAATTTTTATATTTAACGATAACTTTAAAAAATTATTTGGAATTTATGCAACAAAATATGGTCAACAACAAAACCCAATTGTTGATCAAATGCGGGCCGGATCGTCCCGAATGGCAAGTGACATTAATATAAACCTTTATAATAGTTTATTTGAAGACGCTACAAAGCGTCAACGAACATCGGCCCCAACAAGCGAGTTGGGACAATATATGGCTACAAACTTTTTAATAACTTTAAGGCCCGAAGAGTTTACAAACTTTGACATTTTGGCTTGGTGGAAAGAAAGGGAAATCCAATTTCCAATTTTATCCGCTATGGCTCGTGACTTATTAACGGTCCAAGCTTCGACGGTAGCTTCCGAATCGGCCTTTTCTATTAGCGGTAGAATTATATCGGAAAGAAGGTCAAGACTAACCCCCGAATCCGTGGAAGTATGTGTATGTTTGAAAGATTATTTGGACGGAGTAGATAGGGTACAACATGAAACATCGTTGGAAGGTCCGATATTAGAAGACGTTGAAGAAACTATAGCAAGAGAAGAAGTTGATTGAGCACATCTTTAGCGTGGAGATATCACACCTCCAGAATACACAGAAGAAATCTGCACGTCTTTGAGACTTAGATATTGAACACGTAGATGTAGAAGATTTTTTAGAAGATTAAATGGATTGAGTATAAAGGAGGTGATGCAAATGCCAAAGCTCGACATACTTGAGTACCCTAATATGTTTTTCTGGGTGATGGTGCCTTCTGCCGAAGGCTCGCAAACATGTATTAGTATTTATATATTTTTAGTCTCTGTCTATAAGTTTGTATTGTTAAATAAAAGCACAGTATGGGATTTCTAGTTTTAGTTTAGCGTATGTTTCCGGGTGCACAATCATGAAAAAAAAGTTATGACTTGAGTCGATGTTAGATTAGTATGTTGTCTGAGTTGTATTGTTTAATTAAAGTTTTAGATAATTAACAAGTTTATTAATAAATGTTCGAAGAAGTTACTTTAAAGAGATCCAGAAAACACACAACCGAAAATCACAACCCAGTGTCTCTAAAAAACCGATTCCGAACGATCTGAGAAATTTATAACTGAAAAAAAAAACCGAACACCGGTAACTAAAACACCGATTCACTGAACATTTATAAACCTAAGAACACGAAAACCCTGAATTTCACGAACGATTTAATAATCCGAAAAAACCCACTCTTTCGGAAAACCGAAAAAACCAGAAACCGGTTATTAGAAAAACCTGTTTTTTTAAAACCGGTTTTTTTCTAAAACCGGCTTTTCATAAAAACGAGGTAAAAACTGTCGTTCTTGATACAACAAGAAACAAACAAGCGCGCTATTATACTTTCTACGAAGCAACTAATCAACATCCCTCTAATCAAGAGCCTGTGACCCTAAATCTCATCACCTTTAGTCGTACTGCCCTAATAAAACCTCTCCTCTATCTTCATCTCATCTCTTCTTTCTGAGTTCACTACCTTTTTGGTGTTGGTGATAATGTGCTGGGCGCTAGTCACAAATCAACACACTTATTAAGTTGTTCTCATTTGCAGACACTTGTGCTTTCGGTCACAGACTTGTGCTGTTACAACTTGGTGTCGCGATTCAGTGCTATAGGTCGCCAGAGTGTTTTTGTTTGTTATATATCTCGTAGTAGAGTCTCCAATACAGTCTTGCAGACATCTATTTTTTGGTTGTTCGTGCAAAGGGTCATGAGCCGTATTATCTTTGTATTGTTTTGTTATCAGTTTTAGTCAACTACAAAACCCTACCCCCTTTTTGTCACTAACCACGAATGCTAACCCAGATGAATACCATGGATGAATTTCTTGCTACACTATTGGCTAAACTTGGAGTTAATGAGACATTTAATAATGCTAAATCTTGTGGTAAAATACAGTGCAAGTCATCTACTAAAAAGTCTTCTTCTATAGCTCTCTATACGTATGTTAGTTGAGTGTTTAAAAAACATAAAATGGTTAAAAACAGGCTTTTACATGTAATAAACTTTCGCAGTCCGGCAGTACGTCCCGGCCAATCTAAATTATTTTTTGAACAAGATGATGGGGGAGTATGGGTGGTTGGACAATATAACTATTTTTTACAAGGAAATATTGAGTTTTAGAATAAAGATATAGATAGGAAAATTATGTATATTAAATAAATTTATAGTTGAAATTGAACTAAAAGTTAATTGTAAAATTATTATTGATAAATTGTAGAATTAGTTTTATTATTTGTAAATGAACTAAAAGAAATATAGTATGTGAATATTTACTAGAAGATATTGTTTATGGTTGATACATATTATATTTTAACATTAGTTATGTATAATTGTTAATATATTTAATAAAATTTTGGAATTAATATTTTAATAAATAACAATACAAAAACAAAATTGTTAAGAAACTTTTAGAAGAACCCTAAAAGAAGGAAAAAAAACTAAAGTATTCATGAAATTATCTTACTGACTCAATCTTTCAATCCTCCTCAAACTTGGAGCCACCACACTACTTCAAAATTTGAAGTCTAACAATATTATTTTATACGACAAAGAATAAAGACTACATAATGAACTACTACTTCTACAACCAAACATAGCACAAGCAAAGCGAATACAACCAACTACACACTAACTAAACCCCACACGAAAATCCCACAACCCCTTACTCCCAAAACCCCACCCTCCTCACCCCCCACCCCCTTGCCTGAATACACCACTCCCACCCCCGACATGACAAAGGATAAAATACACTACAAAAAAAATCAAAAATAAGGGGTTACCAAATAGAAAAATAAGGGGGGGTGGGGGGGGGGGGGGGGGGACGGAGGGTGGGGAGGGGGGGGGGGGGGGGGGGGGGGGGGGGGGGGGGGGGGGAGGGGGGGGGTGGGGGGGGGGGGGGAGGGGGGGGGGGGGGGGGGGGGGGGGGGGGGGGGGGGGGGGGGGGCGGGGGGGAGGGGGGGGGGGAGGGGGGGGGGGGGGGGGGGGGGGAGGGGGGGGGGGGGGGGGGGCAGGGGGGGGGGGGGGGGGGGGGGGGGGGGATGGAGCCGGGCGGAGGCGGGGGAGCGGGGGGAGGTCGATTTACAGCCAACAGACAGAATCCTCAACTTACATTCTACAATAAACAAACAGTCACTCCCACCCACCACAACCTCCCACCATCCACCCCCCTCACCATTCCCGGGCTCCCACCCCCCCACATCTCCCACGACCTCTCCTCCCACACCCCACCCCCCCCACCACCCGCCGCCTCCCCCACCCCCCACCCCCCGCCTTCCCTCCCCCCCCCCACACCCCCCCCGCTTCCAAACTCACCCCCAGTAACACACGATATCAATAGCATTCCCACCCCCCCTCCCCCCCCCGCCCCACCCTCTTCCCATAATACCCTACCCTACACCAACAATCCGCCGCCACCCCCACGAACCACGCCACCCTCCCTTAACCACCACATAATCCTTCCCCACCACATACCCCCACCCAGCTCACTCACCACCAGTCCACCCACGCCAACACCCCTCCAGACCCGCCACCCCATAACCATACAGAACTCAGCCAAGGGCGCCACCGAAACCCCAGTGAAGAGAACACCTCACCTACTCAAATCACCAACACAACGGCAAACCCACAAGCAAAGCATAAGCGGTTCGGCAGCCCAACAAACAAACCCAACCACGACATCCACAAGGCAGCGCTCGGAAGATTCCGCCAATAGGCTACCACCAACAAACCCTCAAACAAACCCAAAAAACAACACAACCAAAACAAGATCTAAGCACAACGATCCGAAACACAACACAAATCCCAGATAAACGGCACAAATTACAACTCTCTTTAACAAATTATACTATTCAAATAAGCTCATTACACAACGACTCAAGCTCAAAAAGCAAACAGAAACAAGAGCACACACTGCCAGAAAAAGTATGATTTACCACTAATCTACAAAAAAACAAAAAAACAAAAAAAAATATTACAAAACAACAAAAAACAACAAACTGAAGACTAACACTAACAAAAAAAAAACTAACAAACCCCAAAATACAAAACAAAGACAAAACAACCAAACACCAAACTAACAACAAAAAAGAAAAAAACAGAACAATACATACAACACAACCGATCAGCCAAAACACTTACTAACAAAAACACGCCCCCTCTTCCTCACCAAACCTTGAATAAGTAAACCTCCACAACGCTAAAAAAAAAAAAACACCATCCTCAACCACAAATAACCAACTGATACCCCAACGTAAACTCATACAATAACTTTACAGTCTCTCAATGATCCCTCATCCATAATCAAACTCCGTGAGAAAAGTACAATAAAGCACTTGACAAGATCCAATCCTCCTTATACTACATCGAAAATCATCACCAGCAAATCTCAGACTTAATTCTGGAAAAAAAAAAAACAGTTTCGCATACCTTCATGAAACAACCTCCAGCATAATGATACACTCAGGTCCAAAAACCACCGAAGCACGTGAAGATATAAAGATTCTTTCTATTTTTACAAACATACAGATCCTCACGCGACTTCTTTTCACACCGGTTTTCCATCTCCTAACACGCCTAAGACACAGTAGTCACCATCCCATACGCTTGTTATCCTAGGTTGTGACAGCTTGAAAAAACAACAGCAAAGCATCGATCATAACCTAAGGGGGTTACAAAATCGGTAAAAATAAAAATGTGCATATAAACCAAATTTTGAGGATGGACACCGGGAGCCCGACTGCGAACCATATCCATTCTAACATCACATTCCTCGATCCGTATGTTCATCCATTAAAACATAACCATAAAAACCTAAAAATTTTTCTATTTTTTTTTATCTTTTACTTATACTAAAAAGAAAAGGAAAATATTTTTTACTTTTTTATATTTTATGATTTTTTTTTATTTTTGAATAATATTTAACAATAATGAAACTTTCGAAGACGAAAGGATCTTCAAACCAAATCAACAAACACAAAATGAGAGATTCGTAAACTCAAATCCCCGGCAGCGGCGTCAAAAATTTGATACGCTATAGGATATACTAAAATATAAAATATTTCCACAAGAGCAATTAAGAAAATTCCCTAAGGAAAATTCACTCTTTAAAATTTATATATATAATTTATAATATACGTATGTTAACCGGGAAGTATGATTTCCCGGGTCGTTTTCTCAACGATTTGAGAAATTGAAATCTCGCTTAAGCTTGGATTCTAATTTGAATAAGAAAATAGATGATTTTAATATCTATAACTACTAAATAAAAAGCAACAATTTCAAAATTTAATAAACGCGAAATGGGACACTAAAACTAAGGCCAAAAACCTAAATTCTACAAAATTAAACTTAATTTTTATTTTTCTTTTAAAATGTATTCTAATTGACTAAAAACGAAGTTTAAAAAAACTAGAACGAAAACGGAGTTAAAACGAGAGTTAAAAATTGAAAATCGAGAACGGGAACGAAACCCGTTCTTTTAAAAAGTTAATTTTTGCAAAATAGACCCTACGAAAGTGAAACTAATTTTCCTACAAACTTTATGATAAAAGAAAATTTTATAAAAAAGATTTTTATTTTTCTGATTAATTTTCTATTTTTTATGATTTTTTAAAGTTTTTAAAGAAAATAAAAGATTAAAAATACTAAACTTATAGTAAAAATTCTAGAAAAAATATAGAAAATAGCTTATGCTATAAGATTCCTAGGAAAAATAAGACTTAAGTTGTAACTTATAAAATAAGCCACGAAATAAGCTTGACAGCTTATTTGGCTTATAAAACCAAAATGAGTATAAGGATTTAATAAAAGGAAAGAGGAACGGATGAGCTATTGTAGCATGGTGTTAAGGCATTGGGTCTATAAGTAAGAGGTCGTGGGTTCGAGGCAGGCAAAGCCCCACTTTTTGCACTTTTTTTTTACTTTTATGAAAAACTAAATATTGGGACTTAAAAAGGACTCAAAATTAAGCAATTTTAATAAAAGGCACATAAGCTGAAAACCACCAATAAGCTAAAAAACAGCTTATCAAAAAGCTATGACAGAAAGTAAGGGTTTACCCTTACCTTTACTAAATAAGCTGCTAAAAGCTCAATTTAAGCTCAATTACAAAAGTAAAAGAAGATCCTAAGAGCTTATGATATGCTTATTCTAATTAAGAAAAGAGATTTGATCTTAAAACACATTAAGGCTTCTAAAAATGATGATGAAAGAAGCAAAGTCAGGGAATAAAGCAATAAGCTCAAAAACTTAATAAGCTCAATTGCTCAAGAAGCAAAGACAGCAAATGAGCTTTTGCAAACTTGACAAACAATTTATAGGCTACTAAGAGAACTTAAAAATCAACTTATTAACTATCTATTTAAGCAATAAAATCAACTACCTTAAGCTAGAATTCATATTTTTAGAAACTAAATATTTAACCTACTGTTTTTGGTGTTTTCAGGTTTTTAGTGACTTTGACAGCTGAATTAAGCTAGGTAAATAAGCTAGAAAATGCAAATTAAGCCATATTCTATATTAAGCTATACCTATACTTTATCCTACTTAATTTTAAAGCCTAAGACCTATGAGTACCTAGCTAAAAATTAAGCTAAAAGTGACAGCAGTACTAACTGTTTGTTAGTACTGATGCACTTTGCACAAGTGCAAAATAATAATGCAGGCAATCCTAGTGACAAAAGCTGCACTTACCACACTCCATTGAGTGTATTAAGATTGAATTTAAGCACACATAAGACCTAGATGACTTAGAACAAGAATAAGCAATCTAAAAATTAAGCTAAAAATGCCCTGGTGCTGGCACTTTCATAATAAGCCATAACTTCTCTAAAATAACAAACTAACTTTGAAAATCTTTTTAAAATTTATTATTAAATGAAAACTCAGCTTTTTAGGAAAAATTTACCAAGTAGATTTGACTTTTTTAGGTCAAATTAGCTTAAACCAAACACCCCTTTCAGACTTTGACAGATTTGACAAAAAGCTTTTAAATGAAATTTAATGATTAAAACTAAAGTACCAGATAATATTTAGCTTATAACTATCTTATTTAACATGATTTAACAATTGATTAACTAGAAATCAAAGATCTATACTATTCTATCTAATATTTTTGATTTTTTAAGGTTTTATGAAAAATTACTTATAAAACTATGATCTAAACTATTTTGATCAAAAACAGATAAGCTAAAATGATTAATAAGCTAGATGAAACACAAATAAGCAATAATAAGCAGACTGAATAAGCAAATAAGCATAGAAAGCAAATAGAAAACTATTTTAAGCTAGAATAAAA
Organism: Tanacetum coccineum; assembly: GCA_026074375.1. NCBI lineage: Eukaryota > Viridiplantae > Streptophyta > Magnoliopsida > Asterales > Asteraceae > Tanacetum > Tanacetum coccineum. The sequence goes on from BQNB010112031.1 coordinate 15,875, forward strand.
GGGATTAAATGAGAAACTTACAAGACTCCTCTAGCTAAACAAGAGGACCCAAAAAGGCAGCTACAAGCTCCCTAGCTTATTAATAAGCTAGGGTATAAGTCCATGGGATCTCTTCCAAATTAAGATCCCCTTCCAAAAAAACTCATAAGTCCACAAGTAAAGGTAAATTAGTACTTAAGCTGATTTTAAGAGTAAAAGTATGATTAAGGTAGGTTAAGCTCTATTATGAGCTTATAGACTCATTAGAGCTGATTTTGAGCTTATGAGGGCTTATTGAGCTTTAGCTTAATATCAAATTAGACAAATGAAAGCTTATGAATTAAAGAGCTTTTGCGAGATTAAAAACAACTGAATTTCATTAATTAAAAGTTTGATTACAATACTTAAGAGGAAAGTTACAAGATTTAAAACAAAATTAAGCTAGAAATTGAAAATTAAGCTAAAAACTAAAATCTAAGGTTGCTTCCGTGTGTGTGAAGAGTGAGGCTCTATTTATAGGCTGCAGAGAAGCTTCTAGTCTTGCCTTGAATCCCAAGCCTTAATCAATCATCACCATTGGATTCTTTAATCATTGGAGAGTAAATGAGAGCCGTTTGATCATTTATGTGTGATAGAGGATTGCCAGCATGTCATTCTTTGATGTGACATGTTGTGCTTCTTTTGTGAGTAGATTAGCACAAAAACCCACCACTTGTGTGCTTTCTCTATAGCTGACGTGCCCTTATGCTTGAGAGAGAGCTTAATTGAGTAATGATTTGACTGAAATAACCCTTCCATCTTGCTTATGAGCCTTTGAATAGACTTCCGTACCCCTTAATTTTCATTTGCCCTTTTGTTTAAGTGAATGGTAACTTTGGGACGATAAGTGAATAGTGTCTAGGGATCTTTGGCGCCTAAATTCATTTTAACTGAATTGTGGTAAAATTCAGTTTGAACTTAGGGTTAATTACACAATGAGCCCCTCTCTACTCTTTGTCCAATTTTAGTGTAAAATGATTTTCGGAAATGGCAAGAGTAGTCCTTGTGGTTTTAATGAAATGAAATGGACTAGGAAAATGGGCTTATGAAATAGGCTTTTGGGCTCTTTGGTATCCGAGTATGGTTTTTAAGGCTTTTTAAGGCCCATTAAGGTTCCTAGGGCCCAATAAGAGGTGAGGGGTTATTTTTTGATTTTAGTGAAACTTGGAGGGTGAAAATGGAATATTTTTAGGTTTTGTCTTTTATTGGTTGACTTTTGACTGGATTTGACTGCGGGTTTGACTTTTCTGGCTTCGGCTTTAATTCTTTGGCTTCTTTTTGTACTCTTCTGATTCTCGTATCCGTGCTTGCCTGTTTTTGACTGTTTTCTTATGATTTTTGATATATCCGTACCTGCACACACAAAACACAAATACAAGCATATTTTTTTCCATTTTTAGACTGTTTTGGGTTTATTTGAGTTATTTTAGGTATAAACGGATATGTGTATTTTACACTTATCAAAATTCCCCAAACTAAACGATTGCGTGTCCTCACGCAATATCACATGCCTTATAACCAAATACCTCAAAACTTCCCCAAACTAAACCTTTGAAAAGTAGCAAAGATTTTTGTTGAGAGAGTTAAGAGATCACAAGTTATAAAACACCCGAATTCCATTTTCAAATCTTTTTTTTCTCTTTTTATGGTTTTTCTTGATAATTAACTACCTAACTACAACTTATTTGTGTTGACATAATGTATTGTTTTCATTACCTCATTGGTAACTTTTAGGATCATAGAACAAAAAGCACAATTAAGTGTCTAAAAGATAACTTCATCATCCCCGATTTTTCACTTTTTCTCATGCTAAGCTTAAAAATAAGATCACCGTTAAGTACGAGCTAAGATGCTAAGACTACTTATAATTACAACTTGTGAATTCCTCTTCCCGACATAAATCATATATTTAGGTGTGTGTGTTCAAATTAATTTAAACCATTAAATCCACATATTTAGATAGTTGAAATCCGACCAAGCTTTACACATGGGCCTTTTGGGCTAATATGTTAATCACTTAGATACCTTGGTTATAGAGAATGAAACTTTTACTATTTATTTTCTAACTTGCAACATTATTATTATTTCTATTTACATTATTAGGCT